>JARYHS010014990.1:0-17534 GCA_031002005.1 Vandiemenella viatica
ATAGATGAAACCACGAAAGGACAAATCGAAAGAGATGAAGCCCACTGTCTTAATACGTTCCCCATATAAAAAAGAGTTAGAAGTGATTAAAAAGGAGAAACAGTAAAAGAACTTTGCCAAAGAAGAAAGAGCAAGGATAAAACTATTTAAGAAACAGAACAAAAGTAACCATTGGTAAAAATACAAAGGAAGATAAAGGGAAAAAAAGCAGGAATGAAGAGAGAACCCAAAACTAATGAGAGATATTCTGATGGTTGTCATCACTGTGAATTTTGGTCAAAGTCAGTTGAAGGTTCTGTAGCTTGTTCTAAGTGCAAAAAATTAGTACACAATTTCTGTACGGCAGTAGATCTCAAAGATGATGAGGCTGTCCTAGTGTGTGATTTTTGTGAATAGGCTTGGAAAACTTCACAATCAATAAAACTTTTAGTTAAACCTTTATAATCACTTAAAACTAAGTAAATATAGATAAACTTATTTTTCTTCATTTTGCAATAGGTTTAGATGTATTTATTATAACTAGTGCTTGCTATCACGTTCTGCCCCATGCTCGGGGCAGGACGGGGTAAATGACTTAATTTTCTGTTTTAGAGAAAGAAACATATTGTTCTTTGGTTTTCCCAGAAAATCATTGTTTTTTGTGATTATTACATTATAATGTGTTCATAAAAAAATTTGCAGCTCTTTTAATCAACCTTTTTATATTTTCAAAAACATATTCTCAACTTTGTACCCCCTTCTGCCCCCGGATTTCCTTACTTATTTTTTTAAATTAAAAAAAATATAGATTACTCATTACTGTACGCGTTAGTTACCTTAAAAAAATTCGGTATCCAGGTAAAAATTTTCTCTTGACAATTCGCATTATCTTAAATTACAATAGCTGTAAGGATACTGTCAATGTTCAAAAATCTACGGGGGAATATTCATATCTGAAATAACATGACTATCCAACAAAAAATCTTAAAAATTAAAAGTGAATGATGTGATATCCTGCGATTTACCAAATCCACTAAATGTACACCTTTCTAAAGAATTCTTTAGAACACAAACATATTTCATGTCCGGAAACATCAAGATTGTCCCTGCTACCGAAAATTAGTTTGAAATATTAAAAAGCAACCTAATCTATAAATTTTTCTTCTTGTTATCGCCTGTACCATTTGATTCCACAAAATCTGTTTTTACAAAAAAGATGTGGTGACCTTACTAAAGAGCGGGAGCCTATTGTTTACTAATCGAAAGAGAGAGTAATTATTTTGCTGAATGATCTACTAGTAGTCTGTGTTATTTGTCTGGTTCTGTTTGTAAATCATGCATTTGTCGAAGACGAAATTGGACACTATTATAACATATATCGACACTAGATGACAACAGAAAACCACCTTTAAACAGTAATCATGATAGCTAATAAGTTGGGCCTTATATTCGAAGTAGGACTGTTGAAACTCCCAGATTCATTGCAACACTGCTCTAACGTTAATTGTCAAATGCGTGGGAATAATTAATGCATATATGCAAAAAATTGAATTTATGTCTTTTGCGAGGTTAACTTTCTATCATTTTTTGAGAGAATATAATTTCGATCTCAACCAAGGATTTTTAATTATAGGCATTTTAAATATGACCCACACCCAGCAATATATTTTTAATGTTAAACGAATCACTGTAAAGACAAATATGGTTTTTGATGTTTCTGTAAATAAGTAGGAATTTTAATAAGCAATATATATTTAAAGCAAAATACAGTATCATTGGGCGCAATGAACAGTTACATAAAGAACACTCACAGTCACAATGAACAATGCATGTTAATTTAGGTGTAATACATTATATAGATATACTTCTTCATATAAAACCAAACATTACAGTTGCAAAAAATAACACTTCGTCCTCAAAAGTGTTCGATATTTAAACACATCTAGTAATTATTTCCCGATCAACTGTTATCGAAAACACCTGGGGCAACGATTACACAAAGACGATTGACGAATAATAAACATTAAGGGCCACAAATATATAAGAACACAAACATTTATGTATACAAAAACAATTCTTACATGTTATTTACTATATCAGGTAGCCGCGACAGTAGCTATAAATCGAGCATCCCATTGACACTTCTTACGAGGAAAAAACCATCTACGAGGAACACAATATCAAAAGAAAATGCGCCAGAGATTTACTGTCCGGTAGTTGTCCTGTTTTCTGTAATCTATCCAGTTCCTTTATCACATTTGTATTTTTTAATCCTTTTATCATTCTTACACCATATAATATAACCCACATCTGTTTATACTCTTTTTAAATACGACAGGTAACAAAAATAAACACATAACGAGCCGAGCGAGTAGCAACAACGAACATGGCTGCCGCCTCCCCTGCGAGGTGGCGACTAGTTGATCCCGTGTGACAGAGCAGAGTGACCTTGGCCAAGGACGAGGCTACACCGGACGTCAAGACGCCAGCACGAGCCAGCACAGCGCCAGCAGCAGGTGGAGCGTCGCGGCGCCCGGCGCCGCGGCGGCTGACGTCAGCGAGCTGGCCGCCGTCTGGACGCAGTCGCGGAAGGACGCAGCCTCCAGGCGCGTCGCGGCGCAGAACAGGCGGTGAGCGCAGGTGGCGTCGCAGGAGCCGCTCTCCTGCCGCGCAGACACAGCGCGCGAGTACCTGCAACACGTACAGTACATTTCAGGCACACTGTTACATACGTACTCTGATTCTAGCATGGCAGTATTCAAGCAGCCTCAGTCAGTAAGGATCTGCAGTGATAAATATATCTACATCTAGGAATTTGAACTGAATCTCTGTTTCATTGTCTGCCGGAGCTCTACAAACATTACCCAGCACATGATTAAGATAAAATTTCCGACAGGGGGAAAAAATAGTATCATTAGCACCGTCCGGCAGAGCTTAAGCTACTCCGCTTTTACCATCCATTATTTTTAGGCCTACAACTTGTCTTAGAATCAAGCAGAGTTCAAAGGGAATTACTTATCTCATAGCAAACTCGTAGCCAGAGGCCACATCAAACTTTTTCTTAATTTAAAACTTTATTATAGCTAAAGAAATTTTTAAAAAAACTGCATGCCTTATAATACAATTATCATGAGTCCAGAGTCGATGAGTAACTTAACTCGGTTGTTTCAGGCATGTTTCAGTGTGATTATCGTGATCTTGACTGGAATTTTACGCGCTGTAAAATTACCTTCGCCTCTGGCAGTGCCGCTCCGTGTATGGTTTCAACCTACTACTGAGATAATTTAGATACTGGTAACTATTCTGTGAGTATGTCTTGTAGACCACACGAAAATATGATTATTTTTATCTAAAACCGTTTACCAGGTTCCTTCCTCTAATCTGAATAGATCTCAAGCATTACTTTTTGTGCCTCGTAAGTGTCGTCTGTGAAGTCACCGGTTTCCTTTCCAGTTTACATGTAAATAATTTTTAAGGAATAATTACAAGAATTGCTATCCCAAAACTAACTTCCGTTCGTGGAGCATAATATATCCGTTTGGAATACGGATAAGATTAAGAAATAACTGGGAATTAACTACCGAGCGTAGTGGTGTAGCGGTTAGCGTTCTCGCCTCGCATTCGGGAGGACGGCGGTTCGAATCCCCGTCCGGGCATCCAGATTTGGGTTTTCCATGGTTTCCCGAATCACTCCAGGCAAATGCCGGGATGCTTCGATAAAAAGGCCATGGCCGAATTCCTTCCCATTCCTTGCCCCCATCCTTTCCCGTCTCTAAAGACCTCGCTGTTGAGAGACGTAAAGCAGTTAAAAAAAAGGGAATTAACTAAACGTTAAACCATGACGGTTACAGGAATTTGTATAATTTTTCTGAGATCAGGTACTCAATAATCAGTGGACTCTTAAGCGAAATTGTTTTGAGTTTTCCTTATGCGTAAATATTAATATTTTGGTCTTCTTCTTTTCTGAAATGAAATATGTAAGGAACTTCTGGCACAGTAAATGGGTATGCGGAAAATTTTACAATTAACTTTTTGAGCTAAAATAATACAAACCCAATCAATAGCATAAATTAAAAGAAATTATTGGTACGGTTTATTGATATCATTTTATCGGTTAATAAATAAAGCCTTATAATTTTGAGTTTTCCCGTTAGAAATCTTTCAGAGCACCTCATTACATTGTAGATTCAAAATAACGTGTTGTAACAGCCCTCAAACCTGAATTTTGAATAGTATTGTACTGTATGAAGTATTTGTAGTGAGCTAAAGTTTGATTGAATATGATCTGGTATGTTTCTTTTGTAATTTCTTGTAAATCAATGTATATAGACTTTTGTTTTATGAAAGAAAATTATTTAAAGTCCGTTTAATATGTTTAAGAACAGAATTGTGTAAGAAAATTGCTTAAATGTGTGTAATTCCAAGTATTAATGCAAGTTATGATGTCTACAGGACAATTTTCTACAGTTTGAAATGATTTCTGTAAATAATTTTGTATTTAAGTATCTCTAATTTCCATTTCTGATCATTTTGTAATGATGTTAAGTGATTACGTATTAATTCAGATTGTTTTTAATATGTTTAATTGTTTGAGTAATTGTTAATGTTCGAATTGAAGAATTCTCGCAATTTCGATTGAGACTATATAAACAGATCGGCAGAAGGACAGAGTCAGTATTCAGTTTTACAGAGAGTTTTACAGTTAGTTTTCAAGTTGAGTTCACAGAAGTTTTATAAAGATTATCTTTGCGACTGCTCAGAAGTGCATCTCTGTACTGTATCTATGCATGTGAATATCGCTGACTTCGTTTTGAGAAAATAAACAAATCTTCAACATAACCTTTTGGTGGACTTTTTAATTAATCAGTATATTAATTAAACCACCGAAGACCCTAACAGTGTCCATCAGATGAATTATCTCTCCAATTCAATTTTTTATCCCAACAGTTTTCAAACCGTCACCACCTCTTTGCATAGTTCATGATACTAACATCTCTCTCTCTCCACACATATACTCTCACTCTTTC
The DNA here is from genome assembly GCA_031002005.1 of Vandiemenella viatica. Lineage (NCBI taxonomy): Eukaryota > Metazoa > Arthropoda > Insecta > Orthoptera > Morabidae > Vandiemenella > Vandiemenella viatica. The sequence goes on from JARYHS010014990.1 coordinate 5,007, forward strand.
ACACCATCTTACTTTTTGCTTTCGTACACCTCTCATATTATAGTTGTGTGTGGTCTCAAAATCAGAGATTATCGACCAGAACGATTAACTTGTTCGTCCCAAATACTATAAATAAAATGATTATTATACCTTGTTTCAGTTTTCAAAGGCATGTTTACTTACTTCTGCACGAGGTCTGGCCTCGAGGTGTCTGAGAAGGAGAGTGCCAGGTCTGCTAGTGCCTCCGCAGACACGTTGTGCAGTCCGTAGTACGCCTTCAGGGAGTACTCCTGCTGCCACTCGGCAGAATCTCGACTGTTGGCGTTCTCCAGGTCCAGGTAGAACTGCTCGTAGTCCTGCACCTGTGAAAAATAAAGCGATACGGACAAGTGTTTACTTTTTCACTTTAACTTGATCTTAATGTATTCTTCATAGTTTTTTCCCTTCTTGATATTCCTGTACATTTTAGACAATAATTAAAGAAGTAAATAAGCCTTAAAAACTCCAGGTCTTTCCGGGGTCTTTTACTTCTCAAGATAGATGACTTAGCAAAGAGACATTTGCTTTTCTATGTTTATTTATTTTACTCTGTAGTCTTTTTATCTTTGTTTTATATTTTATTGTTATAATTATTTTTCTTTTATAAAAAGAGCTTATAATCTAATTGAAAAAGTACCAAAACTAAAGATTAAATATGACATCAGCTCAGGAGATGTATATTATAACAGCGAAATATAAATTCAAAAAAGCTAAAAACCTTTTAAGCAATAAATCGAACCGAACAGTTCAGTGGTAACCATCTTTGTCATGCAGTTAAACCTCTATTCTATTTTTTTGGATTCCATATCATCTGAATGAAAGACGGAACCCGTTTTTTCGACTGTTATAAATTCAGATCCATTTAATTTAGAAAATTATATTTGCAACCTATTTTAGTTCTCACTAGCCCTAACCTAATTGCGTAGTAAGATTTTGAAAAAAAAAAATTGTTTTGAAATGAGTTATAGGGCTTTTAGCGAGGTTTGAAAAAAAATAATTATCAACATAAATGAAAGTTGACAACCCGGCAGTTCTCAACGTCATTGGTTTCTTCTTATTTCTGTATTTTTACTATTCTCTTGAGTAAAATTACAAAAATTTAATCCTCTTTTATTCCCGAAAGTAATAAATCAATTTTTAACCATGACAGTCATACTTAGCCTTCAAAAATAAAGTAAAAATAAAAAAGTCAACAAAATCATATACATATCGTATGACGACAAACATGTCACGTAAACAGTATTTTAAAAAAGTTTTATAAATTAAAATACTTAATACAACTTTTTCAACCAATTCTGTCAGTGTTGATAAATGCATAGATTTGAAAACCAATTTCAAAAAAATAATAATAATGAATTTCATTTAAAAATCATTTGTTATTGGCTACTGTTTTATGTTAAAAATGAATTAAATTTAAAATATACTCTGTGCTCGGAACCCTCAGCATGCAAGTGTTCATCCTCCTCCACTCACAGCTTTCTGTAAATTCACAAAAATTTTAATTAGTCCACGTCACAGTCGAGTTAACTGCTTCCTATACAACCACAATTTTCTCGATATTTTTCTCCCACGCTGTCGCAAGGAAGACGGTAACCTGCATACAATGATCGATTCTTCACTTGTTGAGGTTGCGGTGCATGAAGAATTCTTTTTGTCAAATACAGATATGTAGCAATAGTGAATGTTGAAAACGTACGTCTGTCTTGTGCAAATTTTCGTCTCGTACTTAGTCACTCAGATTAAAGACGCTAACAGATCGTACTGTCTGATTTTGAATCATGGACAGTACATCCGCGGAAACAGTTAGTAGGTATCTCTTGAGAAATAAAACGTAGGAAATGTTTTGTCATGCCAATGAGATGTACTACCTTCTACTTGTCACCACTGACATTCTATTCTATATCCCCCAATCTCCAGGTGCTTCGACCACATAACATTAGTTAACCTGTTTATATTGTTAACATCTCATAAGATGTACGAAAGTCTGTAATTATTTTACATGCCACAAACTGTGCTGTTAGATACTGCAAATTATATGTCTATCCCCGTTAATATTCAACTTGTATGTAGAAGAAGCAATGAAGAAAATCAAAGAAAAATTTCCATGTGGCATAAGTGTACAGAGAGAAAAAGTCAGTATGCTACGATTTTCTGATGACATTGTCTTGTTAGGAGAGAGGGCTGAGGATATTGAGAAGTTATTGAATGGCATGAACAAAATACTGAAGGAAGATTTTGGACTGAATATAAATCAAAGTAAGACAAAAGTGATGAAATGTAGCAGAAATGATACCAATACTAGCAGATTAAATATAAAAATAGGATCGGATGCAATAGGAGAAGTGAGTGAGTTCTGTTACTTGGGAAGCAAAAATACAACCGATGGCCGAAGCAGGAATGATGTTAAAAGCAGAATAGCACTAGCAAAAAGAGCCTTCATGAAAAAGAGAAACCTTTTAGTTTCAAATATTGATCTAGGAATTAGAAAGAACTTTTTAAAACTCTATGTCTGGAGCACAGCACTTTACGGTAGCGAAAAATGGACGTTAGGAATACCGGAAAGAAAGAAACTTGAAGCATTTGAAATGTGGTGCTACAGAAGAATGCTGAAAATTAGTGGACAGACAAAGTAAGAAATGAACGAGTTTTGGGGATGATGGGTGAGAAAAGAAGTTTATGGAAGAAGCTTAGAGAAAGAAGAGACAGGCTGGTAGGTCATATTTTGAGACATGCTGGATTGGTTAATTTGTTAGTGGAGGGAACAGTCGAGGTAAGAACTGTAGAGGTAGACAGAGATTAGAATATATGAAGCAGATAATTGAGGACGTGGGTTGTAAGGGGTATGAAGAGGTTATCACAGGATAGGAAGGGATGGAGGATTGCATCAAACCAGTGTATAGACTGACGACAACGAAAAAAAAAGTGTCTCTTCATTTTAATTACATTTCATTCGCGGTACTTCTAATGATCTTGTGTACAGTGTCTGTATGATACAGATGTAAAGTCGTCAAGTGGCAATTCGTTGTGTGCCATTTAGTCGAAGTTCCTCATTTTGCACGAATTTGGAGCATTCGCTTTCCGTATCAGTGCGGTCAATGTGAGTATTGTGGGATATAGCCGACTCGGGGTTAATTTGGTTGGGATATGATTTACGGCAGTGTCGCCGGACCCACCTGTCCGGTGTCGGTGTTGAACCTGTAGAGGCGCAGGCCGGGGTTGACGGCTGCGCCATTCATTCTGCGAGGTGACAGAGCTGGGGCCACCATCAGCCACGATACAGGACGCCGACCTGCAGACATTATAATTATCAACTACTCTACAGGAATAAACCGGCACAAAAGTTCATGTTATTAGATGGTTCGTGGTCTTAATTACTTATATTAAATAACTAGTCCACGATCCAGTTTCAAATTTAACTTTTTATTTTCATAAGCACATCGAACTCCAGAGATAATGGACACATGTGAACAACTCCAGCGATTAAATTCACCAATTCTTCCAAAGACAATACAATCACATCACCGTGTTCATAAGCTCGTCAAAAAACTGTCCGTGTAAAACTGTTTCTGAGTATTTGCTGATCGATTTATATCCATCGAAAGTTCTTGGCTTCCGACAGATATTTCTCGAACATTAACAATACTTAAACAATTGAAAACATATGAAAAACAATTATAATCCTTTACAATCATTACGAAATGCTCAGAAATGAAAATTAAAGATACATAAACACAAAATTATCCACATAAATCATTTTAAACTGTAGTAAATTATTCTTTAAACATCGTAGCTCATAAAATACAAGTCTGGTTAAAGTTTAGGTTTGAAGACTGTTACAATGTGTATTAATTTAAATTCTTTCACTGCATGAAATCTATTTTTATCTGTCTATAATTATTGCATCACATACGAATGACCACTTTCCTTGTCCTGTATACAAATGAAGAGCAAGTTTAATGTTAATCAGTCTCTGTTCTGTATATTACTCACAAATCGTAGCCCTTCTATCAAACCAATCCCCATCTCCATACCATGTGTCCTACTAATCCATCATTCTTCATACCTTAATTCTTATCCAACGGATACTCTACCCATATTCTTCATCATATAAGTTACCAAGTGTGTTCCACGATAATTTACTCATACAAATCGAGCTACCCTTCTTCAAACCACTCAATGTTTTACATCTGATATACACTATATGGGTCACATACTATCCTGGATTATTCTTCATCTAATATTACATCTCCATCCACCCTATTCACTCAAGTTTTAGTTTTCTCCCTTTCGAACTTAAACACCTGACTTACAACCTTCCAGTAAGATACGGACAATTACCATTTCTCCGTCGTCCTGAACTTAAGCAGTTTTAAAAAAATAATCTTGCACCTAATATTGGTCTCTCACTGTTCACAGGGAACTCAATAGATCCACTTGAACTATATAGACTATCTGAAATTACGGTAAGAGTAGTCAATGGGAATATACGTCGAATAAAAAACAGCGTAAGTGAATTCGCGGTACATTATTAAGTGTATAATATTATCTTTTCTTTTTAATTTCAATTATTTTTTTGCACCATTCACACTATCCGTCTTTTGTCACTCCATCGAACACAAATCCTCAACAACGAGACAAAAAGCAAAATTATATCCATTCCAGATTCTTCCCGTCTCCATAGTCAACCATGTTAATATTTACTGGTAGCATTAGAGTTTTAATTAATTAATGTAATTTCCATTATTTTTATTATTATTGTCCATGTTGTTGTTTCAGGGTCGATATAGTCTCAATGCTGATTTATATTAGTCCACGTGTTTTTATTAATGTTACAATTAGGCAATCATATATTCTCTTTTCTTAGAAACATTTATTGATTAAGGAAACAAATGTAATAACAACGTCTGACTGAGAAAGATCTGCAACAGTTAGACGCAAGGTCCTTATCCAGAATAATAGAGAATTTACAATGAAGGGAGCTGGCAGTTGTACAGAAGTAGTTACATCCGAAGAAGTTGGAAGAACCAGCCGAATAAATATCAAGTTTTCACAACACAGTTCGGTTATTACACTATTAAAAATATTACAGGTTACTCAATATATATATAAATCAGAGGAGTTTAAAATAACTCGTATATTTCTCAAATAAAAATATAGATCAAAGAAGTTTTAAGTAAGTGATATATTTATCAGTTTAATAATAATTTCAACCAGTATCTCTTAAACATCAGGTAAGCTAGGATAGATTGCAAAATTCTTTGAATTTTAATGCCTCTAGACATTAATAAAAATCCATGGTAAGTTATTAAAGGATTACTGGTGGCATTGAACATCAAAAACACAAGATTCATGTTTTCCTTCCAGTTTAACACCTTATTGTAATTATTAGAAAATTTGTGATTGAATTTCCATTAAATTTGATTTGTCAAAGAAAAGAACAGAAAGTTTAATCATCAATGCGGTATTACATCGAAGGCAGATGTTATAAGCAAGGTCAAAACTTTATGGATGATAAGGTCTGCAAATAATTTTTCTGTAACACATTATTTATTAATTTATGGCGTGACGCGTTTCAAGATGTTAGTCTCATTTTCAAATGCCGTTTTTGTTGTTACATTCTTGGTGTGAAGAGTGCTCGTGTAAGTTTCTGCTGAATGTTAACAGGACTTACTTTGTGTTTCATTTTGTGAAGATTTCTTCAAAACACGAAACACAGAAAGTCACACGTGCACTTTGTCACTACATTTGAAAATGAGACTAAGATCATGAAACGCGTCACGCCATCAATTAATAAATAAACAATTTATTAAAAGTAACTGTGTTACAGTAAAAATTATTTGCAGACCTTATATTTCAAAACAGTTAGAGAATTTCATAAAGTTCATTTATCATGGATAAAATAAAAATTTATGGATGATGCTGATACTTTCAATATTACAGTTGGTACTCAATGCACTACGGTGCTCTAATTGTGGGTTATCGAGCCTGCTGTGTCGTAGTTGGTGATATCACTTTAATCTCATGACCCATTGATCCTAGACGTCATGAAATGGCTGTCGAACAGTAAGCTCTACGAGCATAATGCGTGTGGCATTATTAGCCGGAAGGCCGTAAAGAGTAATTTGGAGGCCGCATCAAGTACGCTTTCTAAAGACCCAGCAATCAGCCTCTGTGATGGACTATGGCCGTCCGACTTGATAATCTTACTTTGTAATGGTCACCTACAGCTTAAAGTGAAATTCGGCCATTAAGAGTGCTTTACATTTACGAAGCAAGCTTTGCCACAGGTAAAGGACAGGTTTAAAGCATTTCACCATTATTGCAAAATTGTGATTTAGACCATGAAATACTTGATGCTGTTTAGGCACCTTACCACCAAGCCACCAATCTAAAAAGGAGTTAAGTTAAACCCTGAAATTTGTAATAAAATAAATTAACACCGTTGCTCTATAATACATGTAAACGTGCTTCAACAGTGTGCAGGATGGCTTGTAGGAGGTCGTACCGTGAAGATGGATGAACACCGTCATAGCACCAAAAGACTGTAGCTCCACTTGAGAGGTGTAGAACTTAAGGCCATCGTCCAGTTATTCAGGTTTTGCACAGTGGTTTGTGAAAACTATTACAATTTATTCAAGAATTAAATTTGTGTCCGGTAAAGCATGTTTGTGATAGTGTACTATTGGTGCGGGATATTTGGGTGTTTTTTTTTTTTTTTAATCTGCTTAACGTCTCTCTAACAGCGAGGTCTTTAGAGACGGGAAAGGATGGGGGGGGGGGGGGGCAAGGAATGGGAAGGAATTTGGCCATGGCCTTTTGAAGGAAGCATCCCGGCATTTACCTGGAGTGATTTGGGAAACCATGGAAAACCCAAATCTGGATGCCCGAACGGGGATTCGAACCGCCGTCCTCCCGAATGCGAGGCCAGAACGCTAGCCGTTACACCACCACGCTCGGTTTGGGTGTTGTAACATCAGTGGAAGACTGATACCGAAATCTCTAGTTATGGTGCTTTGAGTGAGAATGTAATGACTTCTTTTATTGCAAGAATCGTTACTGATGTCGAAATTTGGAGCCACTTATATCAACCATAAACAAAGTGAGTAAAGAGTGGCGCTGTTTCGCACCTCCAAAACCGAAGATACTTACAAAGAACAATTAACAAGGAAGATTATACTGACTGTCTATAAGGGAGGAATAGGCTCATCTTGGAGCACTAAATACCTAATTCAAATCATTTCATTGTTGGCCGGAGATCCGGAAAAGTTTTCGATTCACCACGCCAAGCACTTCTTGTCGTAACTAACATAACCCGGCAATCCTACCAGGCATGGGAGATTCACAGATTATTGATCAATCCCAAACAAGGAAGCGTTCTGGCGTATTTCACATCACAAAGCAAGCTGTGGCAAAGGCAGACGTCCTTTGAAAATACCAGCTAATACCGGAATTCGAACCGGGGACTTTTCTATTTCCCAATCAGATGCTTAACCACTGAGCCACCAGACCACTCGCTATATGTGTAGAGAAACCACAATCAACAGTTAATCATATTCAGATCTTCTAAAAATTCATATTCAGCTTGAAATCAAATCATAACTACTTTGATTGCTGTCAACAAGTGTTGTGTAACAGCGTGACAATGCGAGTCCCCGTAAGACAATTAGAGACTTGTATTTTGAGCCTCTTCCTCATCCAGGATGCTGAATATACTTTTTACCAAGTGTTTTCCATTTTTCTCGACCTTTCAAAAGAAGCAATGTGGGGAATGCATTCCGTTGTGCTCGAGGTGCCTACAAAAGGAATTTGCTCACATTGTAGAAAACGGACGAAATCACCTGTATTATTTCTATAAGGTGTTTTTCCGTCAAAAGCCATTACATCCCTTCAAACTTAACCGAAATTTATGAATGAGGTATCATTTTAAAGCTTATGGTCTCTACTTTGGTCACATCATATTTTAAGAAAGGCATTTTTCGGAATTCGACTCTTTAAAGGGCAAAAATATTTTGTTTTCTACAACGCGTTTTTGTATCTCGAGCTATTTATCTCCCTTGATATCTAACCGAAATAGATAAATGAGGTAACATTTTAAAGATTAAAATCACCCCTGTGACCCTTAATTGTAAAAATTATTTTATCATCTGCATAACGTATCTTTATTTATTTTTTTCACGAGCTATTTATTTCCCTTGATATGTAACCGCAATCGGGAAATGAGGTATTATTTCAGTACCAAAGTCTATGCGTTGGTAGCATCACATTTTAAGAAAGGGATTTTTCGGAATTCGACCCCTGAGGGACAAAAGTATCAATATTTGCATAACGTATTTTTTTTTGTCACGAGTCATTTATCTTCCTTGATATATAACCGAAATAAAGAAATGAGGTATTATTTAAAGATTAAAGTCTCCACACAGGCAACATTATAAATTAAGGACAAAATTTTTCTGAGTTAGACACTTGAAGGACAAAAGTAATAATTGTGAAGTCACACGTATGAGACAGGTCAGAGCCAAGCTAAATAGCAGCAGTGCGTATCACAGAAATACTAATAAACTGCTTCACTGACGTCACTTTTGTTACGTACCTATTACACTAAACAAAAAAACAGAAAACAATCAAAACAAAAAATAAACAATAAAAACAAAACAGAAAACAATCAAAAAATAAACAAAATACAAACAAACAAAAAACAAACAAAAAACAAACAAACAAAAAACAAACAAACAAAAGACAAAAAAAAATATAAATGAGGCGGTTCATATAACCTTACTATTCATCGTATTCGCGAAATTTTCACACGCGTTATCTAGTTATGTTGAAATTTGACACAGCTTTCTGCCACTCATACAAAACAAACAACACTTAAAAATACTTAACGTTGTTATTTATCTCACCCTCATGTTTTCATAGATTAGGTGACCATGAAGTAGGAGCGCTGTGTGCACACGCTTTACCTTCAGCGTCGAAGACGATGCGGAAGGAGTCAGAGTGTAGGTGTCCGAAGAACTGGCCGACGATGATTTCGTGGTACTGCCTGACGAGTCGCAGGTACTTGCGGGTGAAGCGCTCGTCGAAGCTGGCTCCGGGATGTCCCACACCATGTGGCACCCTCTCGTCAACCCCGGGCGGCACGTGGCCCACCAGGTACACCTGGACACCGGACAAACATCACATTACAGAGGAAACTGGGAATCAAAGTGCCAGTCATAATGAACAAACGAAGATTCTCACAACTGTCTTCCATTACTGACTTTGTGTACTGGCTTATACCAAATACCGGTTTCACAAGTTTTTCAAACACTAGTGCAGATGGAGAATTATTAATTATTATAAGAATTTCTATTTCAGTTCACTCGTAACAATATACCGTTCTAATGACTGTATATCAAAGTTCGGAAACACACAGAACTACCATGACTATTAACGGGCCGGGGGCAAACCCCTGAGGTATAACGATTTAACTGGACTACTACTTACTAAACATAAATAGATTTTAAACTAAGTTATTATTGCGTGGAGCCTTTTATCTTAGGCTATTAGAGAGGGAGTATAGTTGCATGGAACATGGAACGGTGAGAAATTCGTCTGGAGTGATGGCTAAACCAGGATTTGAACCCACATCCTCCATCACGCCTAGCTCAATCACACACTCTCGCCTAAGCATAAGAGAAAGCAGTAAATATAGTTGATGTAATAGCTTGACTAAAACAATTTAGTTCAATCTTTGCCAATTTATGTCTATGAAAATCAAGCAAGACGTGCACAAATCTTATTTATCCTGCGATTTCATGAGGAAAACACAATATAGGTTATTCCTAATTGCTAAACATAACAGAACAGAAAGTTACAAAACAATTAGCATTTAGGATTAATTTTTACTGGGTGCATTTCTTTACGTGTATGGTCGTTCATTTCAGGTTGACGAAATTAGTTAAAAAATATATTTTCTTAACAAATGTGTACACAGAGTTTTCTTGTTTAATGGAAGCGTAGAATAATGTAATTGAGTTTATAGAGAAATGAATTATGAATCAACCCACGAAATTTAAGACTACCCTAAATTCGACCGTTCACCTGAGCCATACTAAGAGAATTCCAAAAAGTTACTTCCGGAATAACAGAATTTTTCCTCAAGGATACAGGCAGGAGGTAACTTCAAATACTCTTCTATATTCGGAGTTATTCCAGCATGTTCACTGTTCCACCAGAAAGTTCGTATGATTAACTGCGGGTACTCATAAGTTTTCTGACGCAGCTACAGGCCACAGAGCGTAGATGAAATTTAAATATCTGACTACAAAAAACCATCTTTAGTGAGGGCGTAATGCTCTTCAATTTATCTAGAAAATACACTGTCAACCCTTCTAAGACTGAAACCCTTCTGCTAATACATATCACCAGTGTTGCTCAAAAATAATCATAAAATTAAAAATGAGTAAGTAAATCAAAGATCGCTGAATATATACGCTTCCTAAATTTACGGGCCCTTCTGAAATATCTTGCATGAAAAAATCTTAATAAATGAAACTATTTAATTAAATAGATACAGTATTATAGCGGAAACTAATTAGATCACAGATAAATGTAAAACAAAAATTCTTTTAAAATTCTTAATTGTTACTAATGTCACTTCAATATTTAATTGTTGCATTCGATAATAAGTCAAATATTTATTTATTAACGACTTCTTCTTTTTGAAGCACCTTCTCCTATCGTAGGTTGGCGGTCCACATAGCTAGCTCCGCACATGACACTGTAGCATAGAAAGCCTCTTCTGACGCACAGTTGCACCATCTCACAATGTCCTTCAGCCAACAATTCCTTGTCCTTCCAACAGATCTTTTCCTCTGTATCTTTCCTTCCATGATGAGTTGCAGTAGCTGGTACCTCTCGCCTCTCATAATATGTCCTAGATATTGAGTTTTTCTTTGCTTTATAGTGAGCAGCAGTTCTTTTTGGTTCACCATCCTATTAAGTACTTCTACGTTTAAGATTCTCACCACCTGAGGTATGAGTAAGAGACGACGATACAAATACATTTCAAATGCATCCATTTTTTTCTCTAGATTTTGATCTAGGGTCCACCTTTCACACCCATAAAGAAAAATGAAGAACACGTAACAAAGAATCATTTTCTTTCTCAGTTAGAGACTAAGATCCAATCTTATATATATATATAAATCATGGTAATAAATTGCCTACTGGCCTGTTTTATTCTAGATTTGATATCTCTCTTGCAGTCACACTGGTCATACATCACAATGCCCAAATATTTGAAAGAGGATAAACGTTCGGTATTATTACCTATTATACATAGGGTTCTAATTCCATTTTCAGTCCATTCTATCTTTGACATTGTAATAAAACACCATTTGGGGTGCTCAGAAAAAGGGAGGGGGGATTTATAATTAAATCCTGAAAATGAAAAATACATATAATAATGATGCTAAAAGGGGATCTAACAGGTTACTAACTAGAACCATGAATTTCAGACACAAAATAAAACCTCATTTATTGAGTCTTATGGCCTTACAAGGTCGGGTAGTAATTAACGTTACGTTAAACACAATTAGATCAGCAAAAACAAGCAATACCCGACGTTTACAATTCGCCGGAGTAAGCAAACAAAACTGAATGAAATATCTCAAACAAGTAATAAAAATAGCAAAGTTAACATTGAAATCACATGGCAACGCAGGCCATCAAATTGAAGCTAACAATTTACTGTACAAAGGAAAATCCCAGGGGGCGCCGTATAAAGTGAATGAAAAGCATCAAAATTGAAATAACAAACAGCAAGATGCTTAAAAAAAAATTGAATTGAAATATAAATCCAGCTAGCTCAGAATTTAAGTGGCGGGAGCAGAGTCTTAACCCAGGCGTCGCTTAAGGGCACATAAGTCTGTTAAAATCCACTGGATAGTGACCGTCGTTTCTGGTACATTACCATAGTATCATCGCCGTGATGGTGAGCGACAAACACAATGCCACTGCAGCAATGGAAGCTAAATAAGCGGCTACGACCGCGTTATTAGCATAACTTCCAAATAATGGCAAGCACGCCACTCAACATCTCGCTTTCCCAAAGCAAGAAATGATCAACCACAATGATCATCAGAAAGCGTGCCGGCTAGCACGTCTGTTCACCAGCACGTCTTGGACCCAAGTCACGTCTGCTCATCAGCTCGTCCTGGACAGAAGTGTTCTCAAAAAAATGGCTCCTTCCTCTTCCTCGGCTAGTTGCTCGCCACATGAAAAAGAACTCCACGGAATTAGTCTTGTAGCCCCCAATAAATGTTCAGGATTGGCTAGCTACACATTTCCGTCGTCACGTGTTTAATATCACGCGTCGCATTCGCTGACTCCTTCGCGCGTTTCCTACTTGGCCTTCGGGATGGCGGCAAGGTGGGGTAGTTCGTTGACCGAATTCCAACGGGACTCAAGCCGGGCTGGCCCGGCGTCACCTTGTCGCCTCGCCTGCTCCATTGTTCCACCCTCAACGGT
>JARYHS010014991.1:0-12922 GCA_031002005.1 Vandiemenella viatica
AGAAAGATTCCTTTCTTGAGTAATATGTTACCAAAGGGGAGAACTTCATATTTAAAATTATACCTTACATATATCCATTTTGATTAAGTGTGAAGGGTGAAAGATGGCTTGTAAAAAAAAAAAAACCTTCCTTTTAGAATACTCGGTAATAGATATGATGAGCAGAGCGAGGCCGGCTGCCGCCTTTCATCAGCACTCGAGGCGCAGACTGACGTAAGCAGTCCGCGTCGAGTTACGAGGATGCATTAGCTTCTGACGACGACAATTACTGTTGCGCTCTTAAAGCTAAATGTGTTTGCTGATGAATTTGCAGCTCGTCCACAACCCTACTATTTCGTTTCGTTTTGTTGCGTATTTTGCACCTTCCCGCATCCAAGGCCCTTTAAGAACTACAGAACCTAACGGAGTGCAGTGAGTTTTGCAATCACTCTGCGAATCGCGTAATCTTATATACTTTGTTTCATATTACTCAGTTTGTGCAAGTTGTACTTTTTGAAATGAAACTTCTTTGGGCACACTACGGAAAAATTTCTTAGCATTATGTATTAAGTGCACATGCGTACTTTTTTTTTTATCTGCTTTACGTCTCTTTTTAACATCGAGGTCTTTAGAGACGGGAAAGGATGGGGGGCAAGGATGGGGGCAAGGAATGGGAAGGAATTCGGCCATGGCCTTTTGAAGGAAGCATCCCGGCATTTGCCTGGAGTGATTTGGGAAAGCATGGAAAACCCAAATCTGGATGCCCGGACGGGGATTCGAACCGCCGTCCTCCCGAATGCGAGGCGAGAACGCTAACCGTTACACCGCCCCGCTCGCGTACTTAACGTTCTGCACATGCGCACTTTACTATTCCTTGATGCAAGCAGCTACGTTTTTTCTACTGACACTGAAGCTAAAGAGTTGATCATATTAGAAGTGAAACATATGTTTAGCAATTCATTTACCATAAACCTTTTATTATAAAAGTATACGATACAAATTATCCAAATATCACGGAAGTATAATAATAATAATAATATAAATTTATACATGTTATTATTAAACGGCCGGAGCGTGGCGTTGACCCCGTGACATACATTCTTGCGCCAATGGTTGTAATGGGAATGCGGAGCTCACCTCTGCAAATCCTACAGGAAGTGGTAGGAGCTGAAGGAACCCCATGACCTTTACCTTTACCTTTAATAATAATAATTATCAATATATTACCTGCAAATGTGTAGATAATAATGTAGTTTTTATTTGTTCCAAATAAAAAAAATATTTTGCTGATCTCGTATCCTGTTGATTGTTATTGGATAATTCTGTGAAAGTTGTTTTCAGCTCTAAACACAAAATACACACTAAGGCTCGATGCAATATTTTACACTCTATAGAAAATAGCTTATAATTTTTGATAATTTTTATTTTTTTACGAGAATAACTTGGAGAAACTTCCTGTTTATTGTACAAATTCAATAAAGATAATACCATTCATCTGCTCGAGAGCGAAAGAAACATAAAAAAGATACACAGAAAAAGTTTGTATGACCCATAGAAGTTTCACTTCTAGCGCGTGTATACATTGATATTTTTTTTTCTGGTTAAAGTGGAGATTCAACTCTAAAACACAGTCTAGATACCTTTAGGTCCTGTTCCTGGCAGAGTGCTGGAATTCGATTAAGTGCTGTGTGTGTCCTAAGTTGTCTGTGCTTAGAAGCAGCTAAGTGCTATGGAAACTCAATCCTATGTCCATTCAAAGGAGTCCTAATATTAGAGGGGTAGTAAGGCCTGGTACCCAAATTACACTTATTTAAAAAAGATAACTGTGGAAAACTGCGGTAGAACACCTAATCAGCACTGTCGACATGAGTTATAAACCTGTAAAATTTTACCTTGCCAAGTATTGATAAACACTGACGGGGATATTATTGACAAGGAAGAAGAAGAGTATCATCTGTGACCTATATTAATAAATAGTCGAGGCATCCTGTTCAGCATATTAGAAAATTTTAACACAGCGTTTTAGAATTGTACAGGTGTGGCATTGTCGACATCCACAAGTTCAACGCCATCTACTTTATAGAGGACTAAGTGAATCCATGCATCAGCGACAGTTTTAGTTGGTACCAAACCATTTACCGTATGAGTTAGGTTACAATCATTAACTCCAGCAGACTATAGTTAATAAGCGGCATGTTGGACAGTATGCTGTTCACCCTCAACTGGCAGCTCAATGGCATGTTACCCTTGCCCCGCTCTTCACCTCACCTCCCCCTCTCTTCCTATCTCTCCAAGCTGACCGCTGTGTTTATGTTGGAAAATTCGCTTCTGAATACGGTTTAAGGCGTTCTAGGGACAAAGCTTTTTTTTAAAATGTATTCGATTACTTAGGCCACATCCAGCACAATGTGATTATCATGACTCTTCCTGTGTATCAATTTCTCCAGTATGTTGTTGCTATTAAGTATGGGCACATTGACGATACAATACGCACACAAGCACCCATGCCCTCGGCCGGGATCGAACCGGCCATCTTCGGCACGCGGAACCGGTACGCTAGCTCTTACGCTACAGAGGCCGGCTTCAGATGTATGGAGCGTCGTGCAGATTGTAAAACTCACAACGTCGGTTGATGCGAACTGCTGCAAAGTGAACAGTGAGCTGACGAAATGGAACTAACACAAGCGAATGTACTTTCTTCAGAGTACGTATGAGACTGGGTTCGAGTAGACAATACGTGATTGCATATTGCTAATAGCGCTGAAATCTTTTTCTCAGTACAGCAACTAACGTTCCATTTCCATCCTGAATATTATCATTTCCTGTCAAACGATCAGTAGATGATTGTTTCAGAAAAATCTTCAATAGTCAGTACCGAACAGTAGAAACACGTGCAAGCAATTTTACAGATAACACACCAAAGGTTCAATTCAAACTTTCGTAGCAGTTCGTTCAGGTCTCACAACTTATTGATTCTTTTTCCGGTTGTAAATTATGTATTTTTCTGTGAAACTGTAAAACTTGTGATGTAACCGAATATCCACAATGTTTTAATAAAGGCCAATACGGGCAGAGCAAATAAAATGATGCGGAGTTAACACTCGCAGTTGCGAAATGCTTCCACTACCTAACTCAAAAGTTTTATTGGCTCTGAGAGTTATGGTACTGTTAGAATCGCCACTGGTGTAATATCTGTTTACTCCAGATTGATGAGCTCAGCAATAATAATCTGTTTCAAAGTACTTGTATTGATGACAGTCTACTTCACCTTTTTCTGGTGAACAGAGTTTTTTTTTTTTGCTACTAGCTTTACGCCTCGTCGACGTCGAGATAATTAGTAGCGGGAAGCGACAGGGGGCAAGGAATGGGAAGTAATTTGGCTATGGCCTTTTGAAGGAACCACCCCGGTTAGGAGAGTGGTGTGTGTGTGTGTTTGAGGCAGACATTGGATATGGGGCTAGGTGGACATTGGTCGAAGAATTAGAAATATTAATCGGAAAGGAACGAGACGATCGTGATCATATATTACCACTTGATTTCATGCCCAAATGAGTAAAGAAGTTTTTTTGTTTAGGGTTTTATGCCTCGTCAACGTTGAGATCATTAGAGTGGAGTAGGACTGAAAGGTGTTCGGACACAGTATTTTGAAGAAACCATTCCAGCATTCGCTTGGAGAGACATCGGAAAACCGAAACCTGGATGGTAGGATGGAGTTTCGAAACAGCAGCCTCCGGAATGTGAGCCCAGAGCGTTACCACTCACCTAACACGCTCGGTAGGAAAGTTTTTATTTACAGGTAAGCAAGTAAGAAATGAGATGATCCTCAAACGACGAGAGAATGTAAAGCGAAAACTTGCGTAAGAACTTGTTTAGGGTATTTCCCAAAAGATGCTCCTTTGCAATTAATGATTGACTTTAATATTAACTGAGGAGTAAGGAGTTGCCCACTATATTTGTATGCCATAAAAATGAATAAGTTTTCTTATGACCCCTTTGGAGTGGACTCAGTGGTCACTGGGTGTTGTGTGTTTTGCATATCAGCGAGCTAGCGATAGTGTGATGCACGCCGCAGTGCTTGGTCAACGGCCCGGGAAGCTGTTATCTCGACCACCAGACTCGCTGGCAGTCGCTCAGGTGCCACGTCCATGACTATGCTGTATTGCAAGAACGACCCCGCACTACATCGAATCCTCGTAAGGCTATCCAGATTTGGGTTTTACATGGTTTCCCTGAATCATTTCAGGCAAAAACCGTGATGGTTCCCTGGAAAGGCCATGGCCGAATTCTTTCCCGTTCCTACCACTCAGCCTTCCCCCCCTCCCTTTTTAATGACCTCGACGTCGAATAAGCGTAAAGCCGCAAAAAATTTAAAAACATACTATATACCGACTGAAATGGTTCAACACCTCAGCTATCGTTCATACATGCGTTTTGGTCGAGAATACCTCTAAAATAGTTCAGTTCAATAAACGGGATGACATTAGAGAGAATATCCGTGTGGATATTGGACGAAAACTCTTGTAAGTTTACAATGAAATAACATTAGTTTAGAAAGCTGAAGAATGGATCTTTACAGGAGCATCAAGTACGAAATAAGACTATCCGTTTTCCGCTGTCTATGACAGCATTCAGAATGGTGCACCTATATTGTTTGCTATACAGTACTTGCTTTCTGCTCAAGGAAAAATGTCAGTTTATGATTCATTCCATTTGAGTCAGGAATCTGTGTAATCGTATCCACAATTTCCACCCAATAAAATAAAAATATGTGAAATTTAGAATTTTTAAAAATAATAATTTCTCAAGATTTAGCGTGTAAATATTGTATGTCGTAATAAAGTATTGTAATTTACTTCTTAATTTAATTTAATACTCAGTTCATGTTTAATTTCATTTGTTTGATTTAAGTATCACTTTCCCTTACCATATTCATACAATTATCCAATTCAAAATAAATGTAGCTTGGTTGGCCCGTGCGAAAACTTCTCAAATGATATACGATTGGTAGCGAGGTTCGTGATTTCAGTAGGATCAAAGAAGAATCGGCTCGTATTATGGTTTCCAAGTCAACTGAAATAGGTATAAGCAAAACACTTACGTCTTAGGAAAGAATTATAAATGATGAATGGTTTCCCTAATAGGAATAGCATAAAGCTCCTTATTCTAGAAAACACTCACAGTGTATCAGTATCTCTGTGATATGTGGAGCTGCTATATAGCGGTAATGCGGTCACTCCTTATCGACGCCAGCGAAGCCTGGCGGCCTGACTCTGAACTATCGCTTACACGTGACCTTAATTGTTTAAAATTTGGCCATTTATGGGTTGAACTTCGAAACAATCCTTTCTTGATTTATGATGTTACCAAAGTGGATAACTTAATTTTTAAAATAATACCTCATTGATCAATTATGGTTAAGTATGATCGGAGAAAAACGGCTCGACGCAAATAATATATTTGATAAAGATTCAAAAAATCTCTCGTTTCCTTTATACCTTCTTTTCCACGTTGATTTTGAAATATGCTCCCCTATTTTATTTTTATTTTATTCAGGTGAACGTCATTAACTTATTACTCAACACTGTTAGTATTCAGTACGTGTGCTGAACAGCTGAAATTGCCAGCAGCCTGCTCTCTGTTGCTCTTGCCTAATATTGGTCACGGCTCTTCAAGGCTGTAGCTCTCTCTGAAATGTCCTTTAAGCTGAACGCCATAGCACAGCACACAATTCTTTGCTTTATCGAATACCGTGTAATAAGGGGGAAAACCGATCTGTTACCTTGTATATCTGTGTATAGCGACTTTAAGGTAAAATATATAAAGAGAAAGGGCGTTCGTATTGAAATGTTCAGCGACGCTAAATGAGCCGTTAATCTTCGGAAATGTGCAGAGACGTATATAATTCTCGATAAGATTCTAGATCAGTCTGGCGTTGAAACCGGGGTGACGGAGTGTCAATTTTCCGCCTATTCCACCTCTATTATACCTGGAGCTAAACGTTTATGGGGAGTATGCCCCACGGAACGTTAGTAGCAAATGTCACGTACAAAAAGGAAACTTTGCTTAATAGGAAGGTCACCTTAAGGAAACGCAAAATTCTCAGTCGCTTTTTTTTTTTTTTTTTTTTTTGCTTCTGGCTTTACGCTTCGTCGACGAAGGAATCATCAGAGGCGGGAAATGACTTGGGGCAAGCAACCGTCGTGGCAGTGTCCGAAACGATTTGGGGAATCCATGGAAAACCCATACCTGGATGGCCGAACGGGTATTCGAACCCGCCCCCCCCCCCACCTTCAATACGATGTCTGCGCGTTACCGCTCACCCATCACGCTCAGTAATTTACAATGGGAGTCCTTATTACTGAAGAACTGCATTACTCTTAATTTTTTCAAATCATTTCCTCTTCTGGCTGAGCTACGAAGCCACCAGTTTTTGTAATAAAGCTCCATAAATAAATGACAGTCTTGTTTTTGTTATTAGTCTTTTGTTATGCAACTAAATAAAATGCTTTTTTTTATGACAAAACTCGTTTCGTATTTAAGACAGCTCAGTGTCCTAGGTAAACATACGAGGGCATGTATATATAATACTGTTAATATGAGCGTTATATTTATATACCTAGGGAAATAAAGATGTCTTAATTACAGACGAAATGCGTCTGTCATAAAATCATTTTGTTTAGTTTTAACACGGAAGACTAATAATAAAAGCAGTTATCATATCAACTAAGGACATTAGACCAAAAACACCAACTTGTTTGATGACAGTTTATCTGCCGATGTCAGTAAAATCTCTTGTTGTATATTATAATGATTGGCTATTCTTTAACAACATTACAGGCAAAACAAAAACACTTGAGTATATACCTGTTAGTTTTCACATGTAACAGTGAAATGCACTGACACGGTATTAAATTAGGCTAGAAGTAATTTGCCGAAGTACCACACTGGATTTTTCCATGGATTATTCTATTGGTAAGCCAAATTTTTGTAACAGAACTCCACAAATAAATGACAGTGTATTTGCAACCATCAATACAATCTTTGGTGTAGAACGTTCGGCTATACTTTTACCTCGATATTAAATCTAACACGAGTTCGTAACGTCACATGTAACACTTAAATGGTTCTTTCGAGTGGGAGGATCCGTCTCTAAGAAACCTTGCCAACTGTTTTTTTTTGCGAGGTGGCTCCAGTGATGCCGAACGAGCAGCACGCCCACATGTAGATGAACTGTTTACAGACTGATATCTTTCACACAGCCAGGTTCACTCTTTGATTAATACACCACCAATCCTGTTATTACTCCCAATAACTTTGCCATAACCAAATCAATAATCACATAATCCTTTTTATCACAACCTCCTTTCCCTCATTTCTTCTACACAACAACATTTTACTTACAGTATTAATGTTAGTCATCTACGCGCATTCTAGCTTATAGCATTCCGCTTCGTGACTTCGAGATTATTACAGTCGGGAGAGCCTTGATAACAAGGTGCGGGACGGAATACGGCCACGGCTTTTTTAAAGAAACTATCCTGGTATTCACCTTGAGTGATTCTGGAATACCATGGAAAACTGAAATCTTGATGGACAGATGGGATTCAAACCCACGTCCTTCCGAATCAGGCTCGAGCGTTACCACTCACCTGCCTGGCTTAGTACACGCATTCAACATCGACTACCCACACTCAGAAAAGAAACGGGCAATCCTGATTTTGTAACTATGTAATAAGTCACTGTAAAATGTAATACCAAGATCCTAATGTTGCACTTAAAAGGTAACGATTACACTTGCGAAAAAACATCACTAGTGACGTTATCACACGAGTTGAATATTGAGAGCGTTATTGTGGCACAAATACAGTACGGTCGGAGCTTCCAAGGAAAACAATGAGACACCATGTTCTTACTTCTGTCGTTTTCTATTATTTCTTGACCGCGAAAGAGTCATGTCACACGAAGAAAGCCCTAATTCCGTGACGTTTCTGCGCAGCCCTTTCAACTTCTTACACACAGCAGTTGCAGCAAGCTGTAACTTGCGTGTCTCGCTGTTCTGTCGGACGCGCCATTGCTGAGTGCGAATTGAGGCTAAGAGCCGTGCAAACAGCCAGCGGCGTGGAAAACTCCTCAATGAACCGCCAGACAGCAAACCTAATGGTCGTAAGGGACAGCACAGAGACAATGCAAACAAGCCACTAAGCGCCGTCAGTCTGTCTTGAAAACATTCTCACCTCTCCGTATCTGATAGTGCATAAAACACTTTTACTGGAGAAAAATATAACGAACAGTTTTTTTTTTTATTGAACTGAGTTTTGTGGTCGCTTTTTTGAATGTTTGCGCCACGATGCATCAAAGGTCATGAAATACCACAAAAAGGATTTTCAGTTAATGCTTTTTAGTCTGATTGAATTTTGTTTTTATACTTTTAAACTCTCTTTCAGTCGCTTATGACAGTGCTTACATACGCTGAACGCTCGAAACGGCGCATCTGGTAGCTCAGGTTGCTATTGAATAATTACGGTACCGTTTCTTATCGGCGTAAGGCCTCGTTCCCTCGGTGCGTGCTAGGAAACGCCTGTCATCTTTGCCGCATATACGTACCAGCAAGGAGTCACGCCTCGATCCACCGCCAGGCGGTAGAAGATGAAAGGCGCATCCTGCCTGACAGGCACCGTGGGAACGAACCTTAAAACGGACGCGTGTTAAATGTGGATGCACAGCTCTGTCTTAATAAATCACACCAAACAGCCTTTAGAAGCCTGCAAATGAACAGCTTACTAAACCTTGTTTGAGCGGTTAACGTTGGAGATAACGTAGGTTCGATTCCTGGTCTGACCATCCTGATTTCGATTCTTCATGGTTTCACCAAACCATTCCAGGTCCATTCAGCAATGTTTAATTATTTTTTTGTTTACGTATCCAGCAGTCACTATTAAAACCTCTAATTTAATTCATTCTCTTCCAAAACGATATTCAGTCAATCCTCTGGAATTTGACACATCGAGCAACAAATGTACAGATATGTACACCCTGCAGACATCAATGTCGGGGCAAGTTTTTCACGAATACAATCTGGATTTTGTAAAATACGGATAACAGTACTTTATTGCCATCACTCTTACTCCTGCCAACAATTTCACACAAACGTGTTTGACTAATGGGGTTAGACTAATATTTAAAGAATCACCTTCGGTAATATTTTTCTAGGATGTACATAACGACTTATCAATAACGATAGGAATGTCAGCAGCCTTTTATTTAGTAGTTTCTTTTTAGGTAGTTATTATACCGTGTTAGTAAGAACATACTTATGAGAAATTTGGAATGGTTTGTAGTGGTAACTCTGAAAATAATTGAAAAATTTAATTTTGTGTTATTGAATTCATAGAACCAGTTGACAGGTACCTCTGGGAGCTGTACAGTAAATCATTTATAACAATGTATGGGAGTTTTATTTCTTTTATTCATCATGTTCGACTGTAATGCTGATAAATTTATTATTTTTTGTAAGTAAAAATAGGAGAAGAATCAGCAGATAGGTTTTCTCATGCACTTTGACAATTCTTCGGTCGTTAGATTAGTTTGGGGTATCTAGATTTATCTTACTGAGTTATGTCGCACATTGTTCGAAGAACTGTGTCGTGAGGCACTAAATTATTCTAGAGTAACATGTTATTTTTTATATAAAAAAGTCGTGATATTTTCTCAATGAATGATTCAACTCAGATAAGCTGGCGAAGTTTGGTAACCCCTAGAAGACACTTTCCCGACCTAAATCGATCGGCCTGCAGCAGGGTACTCGTACTGTCATCAGCTTATATTGGAAATATTTGCCTAGAGACGGATATACCAGACATAAGTCACGAATAACAATTTTATCTTCCATCTAACATCAAGAAACATAGCTGGAAAGTGGTTGAAGAAAATGACATTGTTCGATCACATTGCAAATTATCGTCAGTGTACGGAATTTATGGAACCCCAGCAAGTGGCGCTAGTTATGTAAGATGTCTACACTAATGTAACAGAAGAGATTTTGTTTTGGAGTGATGAATTTCAGGCTGTTTTTCCCCACCGGAAGCCAGCGGCTTTCGTTGGCATTGCAAGAATTGACAGAATTTGTGCTGCTGTTTATAAACGAGATAAAGAAAATTTACCATGTGAATTAGTATGAAACCACAGTTACCCTACGTCAAGGTGAGGGGAATCTTAGGCTAAATGTATATGGAATTTTGGCCCGGATATCCGTGAAGTTTTAGTCGCTCAGTGAGAGTTCTGATCAGCTTTTTTCCGTTAGGTTTTTATGCTCTTTTCTGATGTTGCAATTAGAATCGGGGAGTTTGAGGTACAAGGACCCCCCGCGTATTCCTAGAGTGATATCAGGAAAACAGAAATCTTGACAGATGGACTGGGGATCGAACCCAATGTTACAGATTGCTTGGCCCAAAACTTAACTGCTCACTCAACCGCTCGGTTCCGATTTGCCGCACATGGGCTCTGTCGTGGCTGGAATTACAGTTTAACCTGTAATCTGAGCCATGGAGCGTCCTAGCGTATCCCATGTGGACACAACAAAGCCGGTAAAAATGCTTGGCCGCACGATAATTTAACGCCGGACCAAGAATTTTTCAAGAGTACTGACCTACACACCCCTGCTTAACTATATCCGATCTCTATACGACACGATTGTGGTCCATGTTCGTGCCATAATGTCGTAAATATTTCACTTCTTTTTATGGGGATACAGCAAAGCCGCATTCTACCCGCTGCTTGGACGATATGGCATGAAACATGTCATAATTGCTGTGCCAGGAAGGATCGATGTGAATATAAAAAGAATGTCTGTGACTGTAAATATAAAGACTCGTATTTGAGCTGTAGTTATTGAAACCAAATGGAGAGTGGTTCAAAGTGGAACTTAACGGAGGAGGCATAAACGGAGATCGAGAGTCTGTGAAGGAAAGAGAACATACAAAGAAGATACTAACTGTATCAAAAGGAAAATTACAGCACCAGTGAGTTACTGCTCTGAAATTTGGCCATATAGCGCAGTGCTTAAGTAAGAGTTTAGGCAGCAAAACAAATGTTGAGCTGTTTATGGATAAGGCTACGAGAGATAGGTAGAAACAGAGATGGCCGAGTCACAACTGATTTTAAGAAATTTCAAACAAGCGGCTGGCGTGTTATGAAGTTACATCGAAAAGTGATGTGTAGCCTATACCTGTTTCTTCCTGGAACTTTACTTCTTGTCGGCTTTGAGGCCACTAAGATCTAGTGTCAGGAGGATGATGATTATTACTGTCTCCAAACAGTGAAGCCTAGTGCTGGAGACTGGGAACGGTCACACGATAATATCTTATAACTGATCACGATGGCCGCTATCCCGAGCCTAATGTTGAAACCGTACACCTCGCTTTCTTCAGTATGGCGACAACGCAACACGATTGGCTAAATTAGCGTGTAGCGTGCAGAATGAGGGAATTAGAAACGAATAAAAGACCTAGGACGAGGTAATATAACTTCCATACAAATTCGAGAGGGAAAAGTCGACTTCCACACCAAATATGGTGTGCGAGATACAACTTCTGAGCCTGGCATTCTGAAATACTCGGTCATGCCATCAAAATTTCAGTTTCTTGATATTTTCCATAACTACAATGGACGAAAGCCAGGTTGGTTCCTTCATAGAAAGGACATAGTCAATTCCTTTCATGTGCTTTGTACTTATACTTTGTCGCCTCGCATACGTAAAGCCAAATTGAAAAAAAGGGGGTAGTATTAGGACAGGAAAGAGTAGAAAAAAAAAGAGGAACAGTGAACTATGGCACAAGCTAAGCCATACTGCCTGTCTGGATGTTTCGGTAATTGTGAGAGCAAGATGACGACCAATAGGCGACAATTAAGCGTGGTTTATGATGCATTTAGATGATCGTGAGAAATAATGAATCTTCGAGGAAGAGGAACATATATCCAAGAGCAGACTGCGACGCGTGATGACATAATAAACCTCTCCCACATGTGTCACCTACGACGCACAGGTAATAATTGTAGACTAGAACTGTTGTTACAGCTGTGTCACGTTCGATTAGGTTTGAAACACTACAGACCGCGGGTGAAGTGACCACGTGCGTCTCCTATATTTAAGCGAGAGCGGTGTCCTGTGACCTCTTCCGGCGTTTTTCTTGGAAGGCCACACCGCCGTGGCCTGGTCTCCCATTAATAAATCAGTCGGCGCGACGGTTGACTACAGGCGCCGCTGGGACGCCGCCAGAGCCATCTGGAGCGTCTCTCTTCAAACGCGGCTTTCGCCTTCTCTCAGAGATTACTTATAAGAGAGAAGAAACACTCCTCGCAAAACCCCGCATTTCACGAAGATAACGTGCTCACTGTACACTGCAACAGACTCGTTTGTGAGTATATTTCTTGATTAACTGTGGCGCTGTGTCGTAGTACAGGGAATTGCCTAATCTCATACCGATATTGTGTCAGTATTTGTGCAGCAAAAACAGATTACAAAAAACCTGATCAGCAACTTGAACTACTACTAAAACGAAGCAATTATTTATGAGGAAGGAAAAAAATCATCAAACATCTCCACAGGCATCTCAATAAAACGGAGCGACCAATATCACCTCGCAAACTCCCTTAAACTTAAACGGAAGAAGGTGTTTTTTAACGTTTAATTCCATAAGGGTGAAGTTCAAGAAGCGAGACCCTTTTCAGCAAATAGGGAAGGGTTTAAGAACAACGGGTTTGGCCATAAGCTTTTAAAGGATCCATCCCGAAATTTACCTACAGTCAGGGGCGGATCCACGATTTGGTTTGGTTGGGGGGGGGGGCTTGGCTTGAGTGAATTTTGGTTCAGAGTGCTTGCCTTCAGTGGATTTTAGTTTTTTTGAGGGGGGCCTTGAGTCGGCCATGGGGTAGTCTACGGGCCTCG
>JARYHS010014993.1:0-104914 GCA_031002005.1 Vandiemenella viatica
AGTTATTTTTGCTAATAGATCTACCAATTATCTTCAACATTTACAACTTTATATTTTAAGGTTTTCAGAGAAACCCAACTGAACAACAGCTTCCTGTGATGCATCGTTTGTCATCTCTGAGACATCGCCGCTTTTGATAACTTTATCTCCGTGTTTATGAATGATGATAGTGAGTGTAAGAATAAGGAGATAACAGAGTAACAATGGCATTAGGTTTTCTGCTGGAATCCATTACTTCTATCCCATTTTGCGGGTAGTTTCTTTCCCAGATTTTGAGAAGAATTGTTTTTGGGAACGGATATAAGGGCAATTAGTTCATGTAATATGCTTTAGCTTCATGGCGTTCTAAGCACAGCAACCTACGAAAGTAAATGAAACGGTAGCAACTTCAAACGCTGTTTGTTTATCGATATTTATACACTATCACTGTAACCAGCAATACAACCGAGACTACGTTTTAATAGTTTTTCAACAATGTTCATGATACGAATTGAAAAGATATTACGATTTTTTTGTCGAAGATTTTATCTGTTTTTCAATTATTTATGTCCTTCATTTACTGCTAAAACTGGTTTGAACGGAGGGAAAATGTTTGGATAATGACTAAAACCAGCATTTTCCCCCCAAAATTTAAAGATAACACAAATTCTAACTAACATTGTTTCCCTCGCCATTCGAAAATGACATGGTTGGTTAGCAAGTCAACATTAAACTTAACAACAGAAGATATTGTTTACATTCTATTCGCCCTTGGCATCGCGTGATAAACTTACAATAAGAGTGTTTTTGAGACAGGTTCCTGGGTCGTTTCAAATTTTTGAAATTATCAGATTTGACAAGCAATGTGTCAAGAACACAATAACTCTTACAGAAAGACCAGAAAGTTCCATGACGATCGTCACCGGAACTCGCCAACCACGTGCTGAATACGAGCTGCTGAATGACAATACAGGTGCACAAAGTGAAGTGTTGCCATCCTATAATCACTAAATCCGATTTTTTTTTAATAGACCTTATATAGTATGTAAGTTAGAATGCTTCCTGGTGTGGATACTAATTCAGCTATGTATTACTCCCCGTCCTTACAACAGAAACATTTTTCTAGCATACCGACCCCGGGATGAAGATAAATGCAAAGAAGAGTCAGCTAATTAGATACACAAATAAAAAACAAAAGGTTAATTATGAATATAAGGTGGGGGAAGAATTGCTTGCTGAAGACTTGAAATGTAAATATCTAGGAATTACTTTTGATAACACACTTAACTGGGCAGGACACATAGGACAGGTGGTAGGAAAAGGTTTCAAAGTTCTGCACTTGTTGGAGAGAGTGATGAGGGGATGTACGAGAGAAGTCAAGGAATTGGGTTACAAAACTTTGATCAGACCATTGCTCGAATATGGTAGTGTAGTATGGGACCCTCATTTTACGTATCAAATACAGGAGTTGGAGAGGGTGCAAAAAAGGGCTGCTAGATTTGTTTCTGGAAATTATCGCAGAATGCAATCAGTGACGGATATGATAAAGGAGCTGGAATGGGATTCATTGCAAGACAGGAGGAGGATGAGGAGGGTCATGGGAGTGTACAGGGCATATAGTGGCGATGAGGCATGGAAAGATATTGGCGTAGTTATGAAAAGTAGTGCATCGAAGGGAAAAAATGACCATGACCACAAGCTGGCACTCGATTTCAGGCACAAGGGTGTGGGAAGATTCTCTTTTTTAGGTAAGGGCGTCAGGGATTGGAATGAGTTACCAAGAGAAATGATGAATAATTTAACGAAAACTTTGAAAGAATTTAAAGATAAAATTTGTAGAGGGCAAATGTAGGTAGGTGCAGGATAGGGGGAAGATGGGTGTGTAGGGAAATTGCCACCGGAGCCTGTGCTACATTGCAATTAAAGTAAATTAAAGAACACAATTACTCTTACAGAAAGACCAGAAATTTCCATGTCGATCGTCACCGGAACTCGCCAACCACGTGCTGAATACGAGCTGCTGAATGACAATACAGGTGCACAAAGTGAAGTGTTGCCATCCTATAATTACTAAACCTGATTATTTTTTAATAGACCTTATATATAATAGTATGTAAGTTATAATTATTCCTGTTGTGGATACTAATTCAGCTGTGTATTACTCCCCATTCTTACAACAGAAACGTTTTTCTAGCATACCGACCCAAAATTTATTTTTAATGGTGTTCCCTAGAAAACACACTTTACGACTTTCTGTCATTTCTGTTCCGTTGATGATGGACGGCGGGTGGCGAAAAATGTGGAAGAATTTCACAAAAGGAAACATGATATCGTGGCTCATATCTAAATTCAACCTCCATTTGTTATTCCTGTGGCAGAGTCTAAGTTTAAATGGAAGAACTATTAGGGGAAACAAAATTGGATTATACGAGTATGAAGCAGAAGATGTATGTTGTAAGAAGAGATTAGCGCAAGTCTACAGACTGATAGCATAAATAGTTTGATTGGTGACCACGTTTTGGTGCGTATTGCTTCTGGTTTTACGGAAAGTTACATCCTTAATGACAGTTAATTATTGTTGATAACGTTCAAATCTTTCAGGCTTGTTTGTTCCTTCGTTTTTCGAGCGGCCGAAAATGATAACAACACAACGTTGAATAAGAATAAAAGCTAACAACATACCAAAGCAATTCTTACGGAACATGTAATTAATTAGTGTGAAAAAGAAATAAATGCAGCTGTGAACCATAAGAGCGTAGTGGCATCAAAATCTATAGCAACAACAACACAGGCTTGTTCGGAGTGTAACTGGCCTTCATTTTTGTAGTGGAAACATGAGGTAGACCTAAATCGGATTTCTCCTTTGGTAGTTATGGTAATCATTGCACCCCCTTCACAACAAATACTTTCTAGAGCGCTTTCATAAGTGAAGAGTCCACTGAGAAAATACTTTTGGTCTCAAGGAGAGCATTTCAAAGGGTCATTCTTCCACGTAATTATAGTTATAACGGCCGTCGACATGCAAGAACTTTATCTCCTCGAAGCATTTAATTCACATTAGTCTTTACGAAACCGCGTTCTCCCGAATGTGAGATCAGGCCGTTACCGCTCTCCCACCATTCTCGGTTTTAATAAATCACAATCAATGATCATACTAAATATGACAGCTTAGTAAATGTTAACTACAACCAATTGATATTTATTAAGCTGCCATATCTATATAGCACAGAAACTAGACAATCGAATTACGTACATATTAATACATACCCCGGATCTAGGAATATCTGTTGTTGAAACAGTATCCTCACGATGGAAGTGTTTTTTAATTCTTTTCAGCACACTCAGCACAATTCTTTTCCTATGTAAGAACAACATCTAATAATAACAATAATTCCGTGTGGTCGGAATTACCTGTTGGCTGCGCATTCTGCCTCTGTCACAGACGCCTTAATCTAATCCAGTAGTCCTACCGGCTTCAGGAGACCTAGGGTTTAACGTGGAATCCGAACCACGAAAGCGTTCTCGCGTACTTCACATTACACGGCATGCTGTCACAGAGGAAAAGGTCGGCTTAAATGGCGTTTGAAAATTCCCACCAAGATAGGGATTCGAACCGGGGACTTCTATATCCAAAGCAAGGCACCTTAATCACTGAGCCATCAAACCACTCGGAAGCATAAAAGTTAAATTTGAGATCTTTATTCTGTTATTTTCCACTTTGATGGGATGAGTTGATTCACTGCAACAATTATTTGTAGAAATACGGAAATACCTACTTTTCTGTATAACCGTTTATTGAATCACCAACATTTACATGAATAACCGATGCGAAAGGCAAAGACGAAATTAAGTCAAGATTCACGATAATTCCACGCACTATATATTGAGGACACGTTTTTCCATTGGTCCATATTTTATTCAGACTGAAGTTTATCTTCAAAATGAGTTTTTCACGTATTTTCCTTGCGTGACATTATCACGTGAGAAAAATTCGCTTCAATCATTTGGACGCTACCATGTTGGTATCGTAAGGCCGTCCACCGTAACTGATGCTACAATAATCGATACTTTTAAACACCAATCGATAGATGGCGTTATGATTACTCGAAACGCAGAGGACTCGATGTTTCATCCGACGATATAAGAGAAATTTCCCTTCAGTAAGCAAGAAAAAGTGTTGAAATACCCATCGGAGAAAGAAATAAACAAAATGAAGTATAACTCACGGAAGTTGGGATCGAAGGTGTACTGCCCGGAGCGAGGGCTGCCAGCCTTCCTGCCTGCAGCCCCCTTGCCGCTGGGAGCTGCAGTGCTGGCCCCTTTGGCGGGTTGCAGCAGTTCGACGTCTTCAGGCGGAGACACCGGAGGTGCTTTGGACGTGCTGTTCCCCTGAAGAGGCTTGCTCCCCTGTTCCCGCGGCAGCGTCGACTGCACGGGGGGTGGCGGTGGGGGTAGTACCAGGGGTGGCTGCCGCCCTGTCGGTACGTTCAGCACCTCCACCTGGCTGTCCGGTAGCTCGGTGTCCACTTCTTGTGCGGCCTGCGAGATGGTCACGGAGACCATCAGCAGCAGAAACAGGTGTTTCGCGTCCATGGTCCTCGTCGGAATGGCGTCTGCGGCCAGCGCCCAGATAGCGCGCGCGAGGAGAGGGGGCCCACTTACGAAATTAGTCCGCCGGTATCTCGACGCCTGTCGATTGGTTGGCAGATAACGACGCTTCCACCTCGACACCTGCTGTTCTGCGGCGCGTTAATGCTTTCTTCAAATGAGAACCCTCCGCTCCACCCCAGGGAAATGAAGCACCGTATTTAAAAGCCTCGAATTTTATATCTCTCATTTACACTTCATAATGATGTTATCAGCGAATGATGGAGTCAGATTACGATTTAACCAGATCCACAGAGGGAATTTTACAGTTATTTGATGCTTTATACTGTTCGTTGAAATCGAAGTTGTTACAACTACCGATTTATAGACATTCTTCACTGTTGTGATGTTATATATTATCAGGGGCGTAGCTACCATAGGGCTAGGCGGTGCAGTGCACTGGGGCCCCCACGCTCTGGGGGCCCCTGAGCGAAAATGAGTGTGCCCCCAAGCGCAGTTGAAGGGGTCCCCAGGCGCAGCTCAGAGGGCCCACAGGCCTTCAGGGCAAATGGGTGACCTTTTTTTTTAGTTCTGAGGGCCTTGTGAACCAAGATACGCTACTGCTTATGGGCCACCAAGCACAGCCCAGGGGCTCTCAAGCACAGTTCAGGGGCCCCTACCACCCTAGCAGCAACTTGGCAGAGCTAAAAAAAAGGTCGCCCATCTGGCCTGAGGGCCCGAAATATTTTTTTTTTTTTTTGCACCGGGGCCCTTGTTGACTTAGCTACGCCACTGTATATTATGTCTAGCGGACCATTAGACACTGACACCAGCACACAGACGTCTGGTGAGTAAGTACGAGAGCGGAAGGCCACGTGTCTCACCCATAACAGAAATGGATTTGTCGCATCCGGAGCATTTACATTATTGTAGAAATGTGTAACAACGTTCTGTGTGTTGTAAGGGTATTTTTTTGTTTGTGAAATGTGTAGTTTATGAAGCCGCGTTCCCACGATCTCTTGTAACGGAGGCGGGACGGGACGAATACTCAACAACACGCCATGGGAACAGGGCCGCCTCTGCTAGCGGAGACGAGATGCAGCTACCAATCTGTGTGGGTAAACATCAAGGGGGTGTGTAGAGGTGCGCTGTTGTCATCGGTTTGGAGCAGCGGTGTGCACCCCTTCTGTTGCTGGAAAGTGCTCTGTGCCAAACGACACTAGGCAACGTGGTGGGGAGGTGGCGGCGAGGTAAGCGAGGGCTAACCTGCGGCGCGCGCTCGTCCCTACACTTCGGCTAATGAGGTCCGTCCGCCCCGCCTCCGTTACAAGAGATCGTGGGAACGCGGCTTAATTAGGAGGACATTGGGGACCATCCCAGCATCCGCCTTGATGATTACGGGAAAACACCTTGAAAAGTCGTACTCAGGGCGGTCCAGACTCCGTTGTATCTTTCAGATTCAGTGTGGTCGCGCCCAGCCACACTCGCGGGTATTAGGTCTTTTCTATGATAAGAATACCTAAAACATATTTCATCGTTGATGGTGAGGTTATAGGAAACGAATATACATCCATTTTTTTAATTTGATTCTAGTGGTTACAGTACAAATGGTCCAGAGGAATATCGATGAACAGATGGCTGAGAGAAGGGGACGAGTGTCTACTGAAAAGAGGAAACGGCTGTACCAAGACGAACGGAGATCTGGTGAACTGTAGATGATGATGGTCTGGAGTTATATAGATTACAACTTTCACCTCCGGCACAGCTTGCAATGCAAGGTGAAGTACGCCAGAACACTTCCACGATGAGCTGTGGGGGTCCACTTACCCGGTAGATTTACCAGGATAGGATAGCCACGACAGAGGCGCGTCCGCGGCAAATACAATCTCTGTCAAATCGGCGGCCCAACTACCCTTCTGAGTCTTCCGTCCAGTAATACCATACGCATAGATGAGTTCTGAATAACATTCAGTTAGAAACAAAAAAATTGGACGAACAAAGAACAGTTGTAGGGATAGTTTCAGTACTATGTCAATGAAATCAGTATAAGTCTAGGGTCTTAATGCGTGTACATAACACTGCTTTTATCATCACCGTTGCCTCAAAATCTTTTTTTTAACTTATGGCTTTACGCCTCGTCGACATCAAGGTGATTAGAGGCGGGATGGGACTGGGTACAAGGAACGGGGAGGAATTCGGCCATGGCATTTTGAAGGAAGCATCCCGGCTTTCGCCTGGAGTGATTTGGGGAAACCATGGAAAACCCAAATCTAGATGCCCGTACGGGGATTTGAACCGACGTCCTCCCGAATGTGAGGCCTGAACGTTAACCGTTCACCCACTCTGCTCGGTCACAAAACCTCTTTTTTTTTTTTTTTTTTTTTTTTTTTTGGCTGTCGTCAGTTTTTGACTGGTTTGATACAATCCTCCATCCCTTCCTATCCTGTGCTAACCTCTTCATTTCTACATATCCCTTACAACCCATATCCTCAATTATCTGTTTCATATATTCTAATCTCTGTCTTCCTCTACAGTTCTTACCTTCGACTATTCCCTCCACAAGCAAATTAACCAATCCCGCATGTCTCAAAATATGACCTACCAGCCTGTCTCTTTTTTCTGTAAGCTTCTTCCATAAACTTCTTTTCTCACCCATCATTTCCAAAACTCGTTCATTTCTTACTTTGTCTGTCCACCTAATTTTCAGCATTCTTCTGTAGCACCACATCTCAAATGTTTCAATTTTCTTTCTTTCCGGTATTCCTAAAGTCCATGTTTCGCTACCGTAAAGTGCTGAGCTCCACACATAGAGTTTTAAAAAGTTCTTTCTAATTCCTAGATCAATATTTGAAACTAACTCACTTCTCCTATTGCATCCGATCATATTTTTATATTTAATCTACTGGTATTGGTATCATTTCTGCTACATTTCATCACTTTTGTTTTGCTTTGATTTATATTTAGTTCAAAATCATCCTTCAGTATTTTGTTCATGCCATTCAGTAACTTCTCAATATCCTCAGCCCTCTCCGCTAACAAGACAATGTCATCAGCAAATCGTAGCATACTGATTTTTTTCTCCCTGAAAACTTATGCCACATGGACATTTTTCTTTGACTTCCTTCATTGCTTCTTCTACATACAAGTTGAATATTAACGGGGATAGACTACAACCTTGTCTCACACCCCTTTTAACTGATACATGTCTCTCGTGACTCTCTACTTTTATTATAGCAACTTGATTCTTATATAGTTTGTAGAGTATTCTTCTATCTCGATATTTTAGACCGGACTTCTTTAACATTTTGAACATCTTGTCCCACCTAACATTATCAAAAGCTTTTTATAAATTGACAAACGCCATAAAAGTATCTTTGTTTTTCTTGATCCGCCCTTCAAGTATTAATCTTAAAGACAGAATTACTTCCCTTATACCACGATTTTTCCTAAACCCAAACTGATCTTCACCTACTATCTCTTCTACTAACCTTTCCATCCTTCTGTATAATATTCTGGTCAGTAATTTTGAAGCATGTGATGTTAGACTAATGGTGCGATAATTCTCACATTTGTCGGCTTGTGCTTTCTTTGGAAATGTGAAGATGATATTTTTATTAAAATCAGTTGGAATTTCTCATGTTTCATAACTTTTTGATATCAGCTTGAATAATCTTTCGATTCCTTCCTCTCCTAGGGATTTAAGAAGTTCTGCAGGGATCTCATCAATTCCAACTGCCTTATTTGCTTTCAAGTCATTCAGAGCTTTATTAAATTCTGTCCTCAAAACAGGATCTCCTAAGTCATCAATGTCGACATCGCCTTCCTTTTCCATTACACTACTGTTCAAGTCGTCCGCCACATACAGTTTCTCAATGTATTCCTTCCATCGGATAGCTCTATCTTCTGAGCTTAAAAGAGGTTTCCCATCGGCAGCTTTAATGTTCATACCTCTTTTCTTCATTTCTCCAAAATTCTGTTTGATCTTTCTATATGCAACATCTACTTTTCCTACGACCATTTCCTTTTCTATTTCTTCACACTTTTCTTGTAGCCATTTTTCTTTTACTATTTTGCATTTCCTATTTATTTGGTTTATAAATTGCCTGTACTGCTCTCTTCCTGCTTCATCCTGAGAATTTTTGTACCTTCTCCTCTGATCCATCAGTTCCAAAATTTCTTCTGTGATCCAAGGTTTTCGGGCAGCTTGTTCCCTAAAGCCTAATGTTTCTTTAGCAGCTTTCATTATTTCGGTCTTTAATGCATTCCATTCGTCCTCAGTTGAGCTCCTTTCACATTTTCTTCTTAGACCTAAGTCTACCATTTCTGCAAATTTTTCTCTCTTGCTAGATTGTTTCAGTTTATTCACTTCCAGTCTGTTCTGCTTATACTGCTTCCTTATTCGCTTAAATTTCAGCCTGCACTTCATTATTATCAAATTATGGTCAGAGTCTATGTCTGCTCCTGGGTACGCTTTACAGTCTAGTACTTGATTCCTGAATCTGTTTGACCATGATATAATCTAGCTGAAATCTGCCTGTATCCCCAGGACGTTTCTAGGTGTATATTGTTCTTGCATGGTTCTGAAATAATGTGTTTGCCACTACTAGCTTATTTCTTTCACAAAATTCTAGCAACCTGCTTCCTCGCTCATTTCTTTCTCCTAGACCAAAACTTCCTACAGTATTCCCCTCTTTTCCTTCTCCCACTATTGCATTCCAATCACCCATGATTATTAGATTTTCCTCCCCCTTCACATATTGGATTAATTCTTCAATTTCAGCGTATATTTTTTCTATTTCTTCGTCATCTTCCTGTGATGTTGGCATATACACTTGTACTAATATGGTTGGGACGGGCTTAGTTTCTAACCTCATCAAAATAATGCTGTCACTAAACTGTTCATAGTAACTCACCCGTTTCCCTACTTTCTTGTTCATTACAAAACTTACACCAGTGACTCCATTGACAGCTTGTGTGCTAATTATCCTGTGTTCCCCAGACCAGAAATCCTGTGCGTCCTTCTATTTAATCTCACTAATCCCAACAACATCTAACTTAAGTTGTTCCATCTCCCTTTTTAAGTTTGCTAACCTGCCTGCCCTATTCAGACTTCTAACATTCCACGCTCCGACTCGTAGAATGTTTCTATCCATTCTGATGACTCCTCCCTGAGCAGTCCCCACCCGGAGATCCGATTGGGGGACTAGTTTTACCTCCGGAATATTTTCCCCAGGAAGAAGCCATCATGATATATGTAATTTGAGAGGATTACATGTCCTCGGGATACCCTTTGGGTCTTTAATGCAGTGGTTTCTCGTTGCCTTCTGCATCCCCATGCCGTTGATCATTTCTGATTCATCAGTCTTTAGGGTCAGTTTCCAACCCCAATGGCAAGAGGGTGCCCTGAACCGCTCCTCGCTCTTCCGCCCTCCTTTCGAAGGCCGTTGGCAAGCAGTGGGTGACTCCTTATACCGGGAATCTTTCAGTCGCCAGAGCCTCGTCCGTGCAAACAGGGTGCACCACGTGAAGGAGAGGTTGACATTTGGTTGGAAAAGGCTAGTATAGTCTCTCTCAAACCCTTACACCTCTTCAAAATCTCACTACAATTTTGATCTGAATGAACCTTCATTCTCCTAGTGATGTCGCGTGGAGAAAGAAACGTTAAGTGTAGCAATTATGAGATCACGCTAATGCATATTGCTAACAAATTTCAAGTACGCAGTTATTTCTTCAAGCATAACGACCTCGTTGGGTGAGCGGTAGCGAACAGTCCTGGCATTTGAGAGTACGCGGGTTCAAATCCCAGTCCGGCCATCCAGGTTTCGGTTTTTCATGATTTGCCGAAACCAGTCCAGGCGAATGCCGGGATAGTTCCTTCTGAAGGCCATGGATGATTTCCTTCCCGCTTCTTGACCCAAATCATCTAATGACCTCGATATAGAAGAGGCATAAGGAAATAAGCGAAAATAATTCCCAGCAGCAAACTTCTTTCTAGTTTCGCTTGCAGAAAATAGATGTGGAGATAAGTACTGTGGCATCTCCGTAGCGTTATAATGCCACAAAAATTACTAATACTGCGAATCTCCTTCACAGATGGCTATCTCTGCAAAGTGGACTATAAATGTTGAGTGTGACGTCATATGGAGAATATGAACTTAAAATGTAGGAGATCTAAGATCAACCTCAAAACGTTAAGATTATGAGTTGCAAGTAAGCATTATTTTCACATATTAGTTTAGAGTAGGGAATTGAGATATCTGCTACGCCAAAATCACTTTCATCTCGAGAAATTAAGTTGAGCATCGGCTATTATTGTGAGTGTTAGCTGGGACGTTTTGGGTTTTCCAAAAAGAGCTCTTTTTTATGGATATTCCTTGGCGGTCTAATTTTAATTCACCTTGTAATCAACATAAGAGTTCATTGCAATAGGTGGAAGTGAATGTTAGAGTTTGAGGTATTTAGAGCGTGAGTAAAAAGGCAACGTGATTCCGTCTCTCTCTTCCCTTTCCTGGGGGCCATGAGTGGTTGGGTATACACTGGCTGTTGAAATCTGGATGGCCGGACTGGAATTCGAACCAGCGTCGTCAGTATTACCACTGACTTACCACGCGTGTTTCAATGAATCCCTACTCAGCTCCTTTATCACACAGTGACTCATTGTGTTCTGCGGTAATTTTCACAAACAAATCTATCTGCTCTCCTTTGCACCCTCTCCGGCTCCTGTATGTGATATACAAAATGTGGCTCCCATACTACACTATCACATTCAATCAATGGTCTGGCCACAGATTTGTTACTCATTTCGCTCACATCTCTGGTACATCACCCTCTCCAGCAAATGAAGGCTTTTGAAATCTTGCCAGGCCCAAGCATTACAGCTCACACAACTGGCTCGGTTCGCTATTTTTATTACAGTTTTACGCCCGTCAGCGGAATCGTGGTATTTAAGGAACATCTGATAGATGTTGTAAGTTATTAGATTTTTTTTTTTTTTTTTTAGCTTATGGTTTTGTACCTCGTCGATGTCAGGTCATTACTCGTCAACGTCAGGTCATTAGAGGCGGGAAAGTACTAGGTACAAGGAATTCGGCTATGGACTTTCGAAGAAACTATCGCGGCATTCGCCTGGAGTGATTCGGGGAAACTATGAAAAAACCAAATCTGGAATGCCGGATGGGGATTCGAAGCCGCGTCCTCCCGAATGCGAGGCCAGAGCTTTACCGTTCACTCACCACTCTCGGTAGTTGTATGCCAACCCTGTAAACTTTGTGACTGCGCTGGCTTCACATTGTAAGGGTTGCCGGTTCCGAAATTAGCTTCGGGCATGAGTGGAATTAAAGTGTTTTGTTCGTACTGTGTTTTCAGTACTGCGGATTAAACAATAATGATGATACAATATGCATACACTGGAAGGAACTAAGCACTATAATTTCTAGCTGTATGGCTAACAAGGCCAAATATGATTTTTTTAAAAGAAAAAAAGTAAAAATAACTTTTTATACTATTTCCCCTGACGAAATTTGCTGAACATCTTAGCATTCATCGAAGATTATGAAAAATTAATAGGATAATGTTTGTAAACTGGTGTAATCGCGTCTGGCATTGTTGGCCGAGAGATCCCATAGGATCGGGCGTGGTGGGTGAACGGTTAAGGCTTTGGCTCGCATTCGGAAGGACGGCGGTTCGAATCCCCGTACGGGCATCCAGATTTGGGTTTTCCATGGTTTCAAAGTTTCTAACGGGTAGTTAGGCTTGCCGAAGTGGGAATGAGTAATACAAGTAAAACTGCTGTATCTCTTGCGCGGGGCATGGCATTCGAAAACATACGCCAAAATATGTCTACTTAAAATCGTAAAACATCTGTAGTAGAATCGACTTTAAACTTATGTCATTTGACCGTGTCTTAGGTGTACTGCGCATTATAGTGGATCAGTACTAAGAAGTTCTAATGAACTGAAAACCGCTGTTTAATTTCCGATCTAGCTTTGTAAGGTCACCTGTGGAAAAGTTTTTTAGTACGTGTAAAGTAAGCAGCGAAAGCTTCGGGATTCGATTTCTACAATTGACTGTACGTCCAGTCATGACAAAGGCGGAATCTGTAGCAACTTCACGCCAACTAACCAGTTTTCCTATTGTAACTCATAACTTGTGAGAATCTTATAATCTCACAAACGATCAAATTGATCGTCATAAACTGTAAAATCATCTAGAGCAAGTCTCGCGTTTCTCTATTAATTAGGATTTACTAGCAACATCTATTCTTAAGTGTCAACTTCCGTGGTTCGGATTCCACGTTAAGCTGTGAAGCTAGGAAAGGAACTGGCTGTCCTACATCTGACACAATGGCCTTC
This sequence comes from Vandiemenella viatica, assembly GCA_031002005.1. NCBI lineage: Eukaryota > Metazoa > Arthropoda > Insecta > Orthoptera > Morabidae > Vandiemenella > Vandiemenella viatica. The sequence continues at coordinate 12,918 of JARYHS010014993.1, forward strand.
GGGAGGATCCAACCAATCTTCGGGTTTTGAACTATTTTTTTTAAGTATTAACTGTTATGAATAACAACAAAGGCGTCATGAAAAACAAAGCCTGAAATGAAAATTTATGGTACGGTCACTGTCCCAACTATGCCTAATGTAAGTAGAGCTGTAAAAGTAACGAGAAATTCTGTACCCGTATGTATTCGTTACTAAACCAATCAGTACCCGCTACTTTCGAATCGTTACTCGTTAGTTTTGATACAATCGGACACTAGCATGATGCATCGCATTGAATTCCGTCGCGTAGGGTATAACTTCGTTACTATCGTATCGTTTCGTTACTCGTTACTTTCGGTACAATCGAACACTAGCATCAAGCATCGCATCGAGTCGCGTTGCATACGGGTCGACTTCGATCGTACTTGGTAAAATTTAAGTAAACTGTTTATTTAGTGAAATACAGTTAGGAGGTAAGTTGTTCGTTTGAAGAAAATTTAAAGTAACTAGCAGATGGATCTTCCGGAAAACCTCTGAATGTACAATTGATTTACGGTAATGAATATTATATACGAAAGAATAATCTAATTTCAAAACAAACATCTGTTTACAAAAAAAAAAAAAAAAAAAAAAAAAAAATCTAGCGGCAATAACCAATGACGGTTATTTTTTAAAGTAGCCTACTCAAAACCCTACATACAAGCCTGATATGATAACGGGACATGTATTTAACAAATATTATAATCTCATCAAAGTATTTTATTTTTTAAATTGGAGGTTTTACCACTTTCTTCCTTTACTGTTTTCATTTATTTTTTTTGTAAACTCTTCTTCTTTTTGTGATTAGATTCGTAATTGTTGTTGCGTCTCGGTTACAACAAACATTCAACATTAAACCCAGTACCGCAATGATTTTTTTTTTTTTTTTAATTTAATTGCAATGGAGCACAGGCTCCGGTGGCAACTTCCCTACACACCCATCTTCCCCCTATCCTGCACCCACCTACATTTGCCCTCTCAAATTTTATCTTTAAATTCCTTCAAAGTTTTCGGTAAATTATTCATCATTTCTCTTGGTAACTCATTCCAATCCCTGACACCCTTACCTAAAAAATAGAATCTTCCCACACCCTTGTGCCTGAAATCGAGTGCCAGCTTGTGGTCATGGTCATCTTTTCCCTTCCATGCACTACTTTTCATACCTATTGCAATATCTTTCCATGCCTCATCACCAGTATATGCCCTGTACACTCCCATGACCCTCCTCATCCTCCTCCTGTCTTGCAATGAATCCCATTCCAGCTCCTTTATCATATCCGTCACTGATTGCATTCTGCGATAATTTCCAGAAACAAATCTAGCAGCCCTTCTTTGCACCCTCTCCAACTCCTGTATTTGATACGTAAAATGAGGGTCCCTACTTCACTACCATATTCGAGCAATGGTCTGACCAAAGTTTTGTAACCCAATTCCTTGACTTCTCTCGTACATCCCCTCATAACTCTCTCCAACAAGTGCAGAACTTTGAAACCTTTTCCTACCACCTGTCCTATGTGTCCTGCCCAGTTAAGTTTGTTATCAAAAGTAATTCCAAGATTACTTTTGATAACAAACTTAACTGGGCAGGACACATAGGACAGGTGGTAGGAAAAGGTTTCAAAGTTCTGCACTTGTTGGATCACATGGATCCTTCGGTAATTAAAATTCATTGATTGCTATGTCACATTACTTGTGATACACTTGAGCAGTAGCATAAAGCATCGCATGAATGAATTCGTTAGTACTTTGTAAAGTTCAAGTAAATTGTTTATTGAGTAAAGTAAATTTAGGTAAATTATTCGTACATTTGATTTACTACACTGAATATTACACGCTTCAGAATAAAACCTAACATCACAATCGCAGCACACTTAAATCCATTAATTTAAAAACAAACATCTGGTCATTCAATCGCTGGGCGAACCGTTCCAGGTCCCGCATGACGTCGTGTCCGTTCGTTTACCGAATCAAACTGACATCTCTACGACAAATGCGAGTAACGAAATGAATTTGTGAGTAAGGATTCGGTACTTCGAGTCAGGCGACGAACCCGTTACTCAGTAACGAATACATACGGATTGCTAAATCTCTAAATGTAAGTGACGAACACACACATAAAAGAGAGCAACATCAATCAAACAACGAGACATCCAAGACAGAATATGGAATGTGTTCATCCGGCAAAAGAAATCAGCCTGATTAATCAATGACAAGATAGCTACAGAGAGTAAAGAAAACGACGCCTTTATTGAACTGAACATTCCAGAATGCCCAGTTTGTTGTGAGCATACGAACAGCAAGAAGTTTTGATCGCCGTGCAGTAGATAGACCGAGACCGGAATAGGTCATAAGCCCAGTCCCAGAAGAAAGCAATGACGTCAGTTTGTTAGTAACACACGGTAGGTTTTCTACTCATGGGATGCCTCGCTTATGATTCAGCGGAGAATTTTATCTTCAAGATAAGTTCTATCGTTCGCTTTTTATTATCTTCTTATCAACAGTTACTACTCCGAGCCCAAAACTTTCTCTTTGCAATGACAAAAAGAAAAATGTATACCAGTTATTCTGTGTTACTGATGGAATTATGATTTCTTAACGTTTTACTAACTGTAACACTTGTACAGTGTCATAACATATTGAGAAGGCAACTGGGAAAGCAAACCATATGCTTCCATTCCTAGGATGAAATTTAAAACAGTGTATACCGGGGTTAAATGGATTGCATACAAAGCATTAGTGCGACCTTCTTCTGCATGAGGTCCCCCCAAAAAGGGTTTATTGAAGCATTGGAGAGGGTCCAGAGACGAGTCACCCAATTCGTGACTGAAGAAAAAGCGTAAGTGCGAAGTTGAAATAGTTGTGTTCGAAAGATTTGAAATAACGTAGACGTTACTCTCGTCAGAAGCTAATTGAAAAGATCATGTCAGACCTATTTCAGGATGACAGCAGCTACAATCATCTCTAGGATTGACCGAGAAAATAGGGGAAATCAGGGCCAGAACCTATTCTTTTCAATACAAAATTTTTCCACGAGCGATTAGAGAATGGAGTATGAAGGATTGAGAATCCGACAAGAGAAGGTCTCGAGAAATCGTTCCGGTGTTCCTGATCCGGTTTTTTCATGGTTTTCCTTGATCGCTCCAGGTGATTACAGGGATCGATACTCAAGATAGCCTGTGGGCGCTCCTGCCATATTCCGTAATTCCCTGAACATGCATAAACGATTACACATTAGGATAGGTTACACCACCATCTCCCACTTTTAGTGAATCGCGATGTAATAACAATAGAAAACAAAATCGTACAACCTTGCATAAGCTCAATAAAAGATTCTTTGCTGCCTAAAAGCACATAGTGAAACTGTGGCGATAAAAGCTGCTTCGGGCCACCTCTGGTGATTTAGCGCATGTGAATAATGTACTTGATTGTTTAGGCTTGCAGGATCGATTTTTCTACTAATTCAAAGGTCGCTTTTTAAGTTCACATCGGATTTATTTACCAAGCACGTACATCTATCCCAACCCCGCCACTAATTATACTTGTTCATCTCGGCCGTGGATAAGGCTAAACAATACTTCATTTCCTTTGATTGCAATTTCTGACCACACTTCAGTCTATCGATTTTAAACACTGTGTCCCCACCAGTGGCGTAGCTAGGTCAACAAGGGCCCAGGTGCAAAAAATTTATTTTTTGTGTTGCTGGTAGGGGCCCCCTGAGGTGAGTCTGGGGGCCCTTGAGTTGTGCTCGCGGGCCCCCTGAGCAGTGTTTGCGGGGCCTCCTGAGAAGTGAGGGGCTTCCTGTGTCTCAGGGTCCCTCATAGACGACGGTAGAGCTAAAAAAAAAAGGTCACCAGTTTGCGTGAAGACGCGTGGTGCGCGGGGGCCCCCAGAGTGCGCATGGGGACCCCCAGGAACGCGTGGGGCCCCCACTATACAATTATACAGGCCGCGCTGTAACTTTCACCCGACTCCTGCGGCGGCCAGCTCCAGACTGACTCAACAATTATTTTTGACACCACACGCCTCCGCGCTCAAAAATGCTTCGTGGCGACTGAAGCTTTACAAATAATTTTCTACATCTACATCTACATATATACTCTGCAATTCACAAAATTGTGGGTGGCAGAGGGTGCTCAGCACCAAACCTAATCTCTTTGTTGTGCATTCCACAATCCCTAATGGTACGAGGGAAAAAGGAATTCATATAAGAATCAGTGCGGCACCTTATTTCTCTAATTTTATCTTTCCTGTCCTTCCGACTCAAATAGGTTGGTGGAAGAAGTATTTCACTACACTCGTCAGTGAAAGTGGGAGTACGCATGTTTACCAATAAGTTTAAACGAAACATGTGTCGTCTGTCTACCAGAGACTCCCAGCCTAGTCTACTAATCAATTCTGTGACGCTTACATAAGGACTGTAGCAAGCGGTCACGAATCGAGCGGCTCTTCTCTGTACTTTCTCTATACTTTCGATCAACCCTTTACGAAATGGATCCCAAATGGCACAACAGTAGTCCAAATGTGGACGCACAAGAGATTTGTACGCTATCTCCTTTGTTTGTTCATTACAATTTTTCAAGATTCGACCTAGGAACCGCAGCCTAGAATTTGCTCTAACTACCAACGAATTAATGTGTAAATCCCATTTCATGTTCCTTTGTACTGTTACTCCCAAGTATTTCATAGAATCGACCATATCAATAACTGTATTGTTTAACTCGTATTTCTGAACAATTGGATTCTTTTTGTTAGTTATGCTCATTGTCTTGCACTTTTTACAATTTAGAGTAAGTTGCCACTCAGCGCACCATGCCAAAATAACATCCAGATCACGCAGAATTTCTAAGCAATCGGCCATATTTCTCACTTCCCTATAAATAACTGCATCATCAGCAAAGAATCTAAAAAGGCTTTTCACTTTGTCTCCGAGATCGTTTAAAAAAATTAAGAAAAGAAGTGGTCCTATTACACTTCCTTGAGGTACACCCGATGTAACATCTAGATTAGAAGAACTTTCTCCTTCAACAACGACATACTGCGACCGACCAGTTAGAAAATCCTTTATCCATTCACAAAGTTGATCCGATATACCGTACGCTCGAAGCTTCGCTAAAAGGCGGTTGTGTGGCACAGAATCAAAGGCTTTCTGAAAATCTAAAAAAATTGCATCTACTTGTGAACCTGCATCAATAACTTTCATTACGTCATGTGTAAATAGGGCCAGCTGTGTTTCACATGATCTTTTCTTCCGAAATCCGTGTTGATTTGTTGTAAGCAAATTATTTTCATCTAGAAAATTCATGATGTTCGAGCTTATAATATGCTCCATAATTCTACTACAAACAGATGTTATAGATATGGGTCGATAGTTTCCAGGATCACTTCGATCACCTTTCTTGAAAATCGGAGTTACTTGTGCGATTTTCCAGTCTGAAGGTACTTTTCGCTCTTCTAATGATTTACTGAATATATCAGACAGAAATGGCCCGATTTCCACAGCATACTCTGAAAATACTCTTACTGGAATTCCATCCGGTCCCTGTGCTTTCCCCCACTTCAGGAGCTCTAATTGCTTTATGATACCTGCAGTATCTATTCGTAATGATTCCATCAACGACTCGACACGGTGTGGGAAAACGGGAATACTATCGTTATTTTCATCAGTAAATGAATTTTTGAATACAGTATTTAGTACGTTAGCTTTATCGCGGCTTTCATTAACCTCGGAACCTTCACGAATTAGTGCTGGAATATTGCTATTGGTACAATTAACTTTTCGTATGTACGACCAAAATTTCTTCGGGTTTTCTGTGAGACTCTTAGAGAGTGTTGGAATGAAAATCGTTGAAGGCCTCGCGCATTACATTCTTAATATGTCCTCTTAACTCAGCTAAGGTTTCTAAATCGCTGCGACACTTCTTCCTTCTTGAGCGTGCGTGTATTTTCCTTTGTTTTTTGAGTAATCTTTTGACTTCGGATGTGTACCATGGTGGATCATTCTCCCCCTTTATTGTCCGCTTCGGTATATGTGTTTCCATACCTTCCCTGACTATATGTATAAATCGATGCCACATCTCTTCAACGGTGTCCTTTGTTGACTTGAAGTTATGGTAATTATTCCTCAGGTAGGTTCTAAAACACTCCTTGAGGCCTTACTGAATCTGTATATAATCCGCCCTTTCTTCCTTTTTCGCTTGGTCCTTAATTTGATAATCGAAATTACCGCTTTGTGATCGCTTATTCCTGTGGTTGTTGAAGTGTCGGTGAATAATTCTGGCCTGTTGGTAACCAGTAAATCTAAAATGTTTTCGCTACCATTATGACACCGCGTAGGTTCATTAACTAGCTGCTCGAGATGATTATCTGACAACAAATCGAGAATTACTTCAGAAGCAGCCTTATCCCTGCTACCTGTAACGTGAACGTAATTCCGCCAGTCAATATACGGCAGATTGAAGTCGCCTCCTAGAATTATAGCATGATCCTTAAAACGGCTAGCTATACTGTTTACATTATTTCTTAACTCCTCGGCGATAGCTATGTCGGAATCGGGTGGACGGTAGAAGGCCCCTATGATAAATTTTGACCCAGCAACATTGAGTTTAATCCATATAATTTCACAGATCGTATCGACGTCTATTTCAATTCATGGGAGAAATTTACTCACAGCTATAAATACCCCACCTCCAGGAGAATGTAATCTGTCTTTACGAAAAACGTTCATGCTATCTTTGAATGTTTCGGCGGAACTTATTTCCGGTTTCAGCCAACTTTCTGTACCAATAACGATATCCGCTTCTGTACTACAAATAACGCTATCAAGTTCCGGTTGTTTGTTACAAATGCTTCTACAGTTAATTACGAGAACTTTTAACTGTTGAGATTCTTTTACATTGCTCCTACATTCCGGTGTTGCATCTGATTGGGTTGCCCGTAACTGTATTTCGTGTTTTGGGTCTTCCTCCCTCAGGCTAAAAAACCACCCAGTTCATTCCACACGGCCCCTGCCACCCGTGTAGCCGATTCACGTGTGTAGTGCACACCTGACCTATTTAGAGGAACCCTGCAAGACTCGACCCTATGGCGAAGATCGAGAAATCTGCAGCCAATATCGTCACAGAAACGTCGTAGTCTCTGGTTCAGCCCCTCAATACGGCTCTGAACCAGAGGTCCACAATCAACTCTGTCTACGATGCTACAGATGGTTAGCTCTGCCGGTATCTTGCGACCACAGGCCACAGAGTTCACCCTTTCAGCCAGCCGCCGGAAGGAAGAGAGTATAACCTCCGACCCAAGGCGACAAGCATCATTGGTGCCGACATGAGCCACAATCTGTAGTTGCCTACACCCCGTCCCTTCTATGGCATCCGGGATGGCCTGTTCCACATCTCGGATCAGGCCACCCGGAATACACACAGAATGGACGTTGGATTTCTTCCCCGAGTAATCCGCCATGCAGCTTCCAGCTGTGTAACTTTCGCTAACACAGCTGCAAGCTGTGCGCGCATATCAGCCACCTCAGCTCGCGTCTGCTCACAGCAATCACAGTCCCTAGCCATTCTGCTTTCGAAAAACACGTAAAAGAAAAAAGAACAGAAATAAGGAACAGAAACTCGAAATAACCTTTACTACCGACAAAATATAAACACTCAGAGATTACACTAACCAAATCCCCACACCACTACAGATAAAATATAACAAGAAAATACGCTACTGCACTCGGCGGCGGTTCAAACGCTACTAACAAGCACTGTTTTCATTTACTTCTCCCAATTACTGTTATCCCTCTTTCTATACCTGGCTTAATACTATCTCGCTACAAAACTAAACCTTTATTATTACTATTTTTTACAAGTGCTAAAAGCATATGAGTTATACATTGAATTTGAAATGGAGAATAAAGAAATTCGTGCTGGCATTAAATATATCTGTAAAAAAAAAAAAAAAAAATCATGACTTTATAGCGCAAACATACAGGATTCTAGATTTCCAGAAAGCCTTTGACTCTGTGCCACACAACCGCCTTTTAGCGAAGCTTCGAGCGTACGGTATATCGGATCAGCTTTGTGAATGGATAAAGGATTTTCTAACTGGTCGGTCGCAGTATGTTGTCGTTGAAGGAGAAAGTTCTTCTAATCTAGATGTTACATCGGGTGTACCTCAAGGAAGTGTAATTGGACCACTTCTTTTCTTAATTTTTATAAACGATCTCGGAGACAAATTGAAAAGCCTTTTTAGATTGTTTGCTGATGATGCGGTTATTTATAGGGAAGTAAGAAATTTGGCCGATTGCTTAGAAATTCAGCGCGATCTGGATGTTATTTTGGCTTGGTGCGCTGAGTGGCAACTTACTCTAAATTGTAAAAAGTGCAAGACAATGAGCATAACTAACAAAAAGAATCCAATTGTTCAGAAATACGAGTTAAACAATACAGTTATTGATATGGTCGATTCTATGAAATACTTGGGAGTAACAGTACAAAGGAACATGAAATGGGATTTACACATTAATTCGTTGGTAGTTAGAGCAAATTCTAGGCTGCGGTTCCTAGGTCGAATCTTGAAAAATTGTAATGAACAAACAAAGGAGATAGTGTACAAATCTCTTGTGCGTCCACATTTGGACTATTGTTGTGCCATTTGGGATCCGTTTCGTGAGGGGTTGGTCGAAAGTATAGAGAAAGTACAGAGAAGAGCCGCTCGATTCGTGACCGCTTGCTACAATCCTTATGAAAGCGTCACATAACTGATTAGTAGACTAGGTTGGCAGTCTCTGGTAGCTAGACGACACACGTTTCGTTTAAACTTATTGGTAAACATGCGTACTCCCACTTTCACTTTTAAGTGTAGTGAAATAGTTCTTCCACCAACCTATTTGAGACGGAAGGACAGGAAAGATGAAATTAGATAAATAAGGTGCCGGACTGATTCTTATATGAATTCTTTTTTCCCTCGTGCCATTAGGGATTGGAATGCACAGCAAAGAGATTAGCTTTGGTGCTGAGCATCCTCTGCCACGCACAATTTTGTGAATTGCAGAGTATATATGTAGATGTTGATGAGGTGTGCTTCTGCCTACAGCACAGGCGAAAAGTGAGTCTTTAAGACTAAATGGGGAGAACAAGAACTGAAGATCATCCCTGAGCAGGCTGGCCTATGGGGAATAACATGAAAATGGTAACGCCACATACGTTCTGTAAATATGAATTATTTGAATTTTTTCTATATATGGAAGGTTTAGAGACGTTGAACCATAAACAAGGGTTAGTGGTGAAATATGCTGAGTAGATTTTACCCACCAAGTATAGTAACGCTATGGCCTCGCATTCGGAAGGACGCCGGTTCGAATCCCCATCCAGATTTGGGTTTTCCAAGGTTTTCACAAATCACTCCGGGGTAATGCCGGCATGGTTTCTTCATAAAGGTCTCGATCGAATTCACTCCCAGTTCTCGTCACCAGTTCTTTCCCGCCTCTAATGAACTCGATGTCGAAAAGGCGTAAATTGAAAAAAAAAATACATTTTGCATGATGGCGATGGTGCAACTATGAAATAATTGATAGACATAAATTGTATGAAAATTGGAGCGTGAGAGTCAGTCAGGGAAAAGTTCATTTCAAGTGAGTAACAGAAAGAGAGTTGTGTTTACGTCAGTTTGTCGCCACTCAGTTTAATTTAATTGTAATGGTAGCATAGGCTTCGGTGGCAATTTCCCCACACCCCCATGTTCCCCTATCCTGCAGCCACCGACATTTGCCCTCTACAAATTTTATCTTTAAATTCTTTCAACATTTTCGGTAAATTATTCATCATTTCTCTTGGTAACTCATTCCAATCCCTGACATCCTTATCTAAAAACAAGAATCTTCCCACAACCTTGTGCCTGAAATCGAGTGCCAGCTTGTGGTCATGGTCATCTTTTCCCTTCCATGCACTACTTTTCATACCTACTCCAATATCTTTCCATGCCTCATCACCAGTATACACCCTGTACACTCCCATGACCCTCATCTTCCTCCTGTCTTGCAATGACCCCATTCCAGCTCCTTTATCATATCCGTCACTGATTGCATTCTGCAATAATTTCCAGAAACAAATCTAGCAGCCCTTTGTGCACCCTCTCAACTCCTGTATTTGATACGTAAAATGAGGGTCCCATACTACACTACCATATTCTAGCAATGGTCTGACCAAAGTTTTGTAACCCAATTCCTTTACTTCTCTCGTGCATTCCCTCATCACTCTCTCCAACAAGTGCAGAATTTTGAAACCTTTTCCTACCACCTGTCCAATGTGTCCTGCCCAGTTAAGCTTGTTATCAAATGCAATGCCTAGATATTTACATTTCAAGTCTTCAGCAAGCAATTCTTTCCCCACCTTATAATCATAATCAACCTTTTGTTTTTTATTTGTGTATCTAATTAGCTGACTCTTCTTTGCATTTATCTTCATCCCGTGTGTACCAACCCAACTAAATATCCTGTCCAGATCACCCTGCAACTGTTTACAACCCTCTATCGTTTTGATTCTTTTATATAGCATTATGTCGTCTTTAAGCAATCTAATTTGAGATAGTAAACAATCAACACAATTATTCATTAAAATAATGAATAGCAATGGTCCCAATATGCTATCCTGTGGCACTCCCATTTTAACTTCCACTTCTTTTGATACTGCGTTTCCTACCCTAACTCTCTGTTTTCTACCTTTTAAAAATTCTTCTACCCAGCAAATCACTTTCTCATCCATTCCAATAGTTTTTACCTTATTTACTACCATTTAATGGCTCACTCTATCAAAAGCCTTTGACAGATCTAGTGCTACACTATCAATTTGGCCTCCCTTGTCCATTTCATCTGAAATATCTTGCTTATATCCCACCAATTGAGATTCACATGAATATGTGCAGAAATCTACTGACTGACCTTATCAGATCCCAAACTCAATAGACATCACAAATATTTAACTGTTAGTGCTATCAGTGTGATCCCTTCTAATTTCCATACACTGGAATTAGTTAACCCTGTCATAACATCCACCTGACCACAACCTCTAGAAACACCAACCCATCTCTGTCTCTATGGTCCATATCAAACCTACAACAATATTTCTACTTTGATAGGTGCCGTTCTTATCACACAACGCTCCCTCTACAGCCTGGCAATCTGAGGCAATACACTTGATCTGCCCAAGAATCCTTTATTCAATCAATGTGACATGAGTCCTTATACACCATAATTATCCTCCAGAATTGTTTCACAAACAGGTATCATGAATCAAAAACTATCCACCACACCAACACACACAATCTAAAGCCAAACATAACACTGTTATGTAATCTTCTTTAGTGTCAAGCTGGGTGGTGTCATAGAAATATGTCCCAGCAGCTTGGTCTACTGTCTTTATCAGGTGTGAAGTAGTTCCCAGATGTTATAAGCTTGCTGTGACTGTCGCGAGAGTCTCCACTCACACATTGTTACCCTGTAAACCCTCCCCCCCCCCTCCCCAATCACAAACACACAGTTCTCTCCTGGCCTGGAATCACTAAACCAGATTCTTCATTGTGGCTATGACTTTCTCAAGGCTTTTCCTAAACTGCGTAAAATTCTCCCAACTACCCTTCCCACAACACCCCATCACATTCAGCAGGCAACCCAACCAAAAAATAGATACCTGCATATAAATACCAACCCTCTAATGCTCCAAACCGCTCTACAGCTCTTTCCCTTCTCAGAGTATTTCTTGCAAAATGTGCAATATACATCAATACACTACAACCTAATGTAACTCTACCACTACTTCATAGAGTGATCTGGTGGTTCAGTGGTTAAGGTGTCTGAATGGAGATCGAAGAGTCCTCTGTTTGAATCCCTGTCTCGGTGGGGATTTTCATAGGCCCTTAACCCCACCTTCACCTCTGGCACAGCTTGCTGTGTAATGTGTAGTACGCTAGAATACTTCCGTGGTTCGGATTTCACGTTAAACTGTAGGTCCCCTTTACCTGGTAGGTTTGCCAGGTTACGTTAAGGTGGCTACGACAGGGGTGGAATGTGCAGCCAATAGAAACTGTATCACCAGGTCATTACAACCATACAGAATTACTATCATAAGTCATGCCATCTGTACCACATCCCATCTCATTTACCATCTTACCTGGCCCCATTGCCAGATTTCTTACATTGGCCTCACCTCGAACACATCATCTGTCAGCACGAATGGTCATAGACAAACAGTTTACTTTGAAATTTAGACCACCCTGTTGCTTTCCATGCCAGTTCTCACAAATTTTGTGACCTCAATAACTGTTTCGCAGTGACAGCCATTAGAGTACTTGCAGATACCAATCCCCAATCCAAACACTGCGGCCTACCAGCACACTCTGGAAACCAGATACCCCCTGACCCTCAATCTCAGATAATACCTGCATTCCTCACCCTATTATATCCATCTCTTTACATTTATATAAACCTTATTTCAATTTTCATTTTTTTTTATTATTTTTTTCCAATCATTTGAAAAAAAATCTCCTCTTTTACATGTCCTCTTTTTCTTATTTTGATTAATTTCTTTCTAACAATTAATATTTTTGATAATGATATCGTTGCTTTTACCATCACCACAAACAATCAATTCCATCTTGCATGTGGTTGTGTTGACCATTTTTGTTTGTGTGAGCTGTCATATGTGTATATTTTCTAGAAAAATGGCTGAAATATTGTATTTTTTGTGTTTGTGCTGCCCTCCTCCCCTCACCTTTGCTGAGTGTTGGGTAAATTTTAACTTTCATTTTATATAAATATTGCCTCATGGCATTTCTTACAACTCCATTTTTGCAAAGATTAATTTAAATTACTTTTTAAAAAAATAATTTTTTCAATATTTTTTACAATTATATACTTTGTTATTATTTATAAAAGCCTGACTTCTATATTGCATTGTACCACTATGTATACATCACCACAAATTAAATGTATCTGTATAACTTGTATGTAAATATGTATATAGGAATAGGCCCCAAATGTACATTATGAAGTTTGAATATATCTATGCAGCATTGACAAATTAGATACAAAATTCTGTATATGCAGCACACTTTTTTTATTTTATTTTTAAAAATAAAAGCAATAAATTTATCCCAATTCATACATATGTAATGATGAAGGTCGATCACTTGCCTAAAAACCTCATACTTTTCAAGATATTATCCAGGGCAGGCGAGCATGAAATAGTTAAGCAATAGCAGAGTGCTACGACCTGGAGAAGTAACACGCCGATCAGCAAGTCGGCATTTGCCAAGTGCCAGTCATTACTGCAAGCTGGTAAAATGACTTAACACAGCAGGTTAGCGAGGAGAATTACCCTCTCCACACAGTGGTAAAAACCTGATGGCAGCACCAGGGGGTCTGTCTGTCAGGCTGATTCAACATACCACATTGATGTGGACGCCAAGGGCGTCACCACCGGGTGGTGGTCACAGAGAAGAAGATGATGCCAGACATCTAATACAAAGGTGGGCTCTTCTGTGGTAGCAGGATGTGGACAATCAGAGGGTCAATCATTGTCATGTGGACATATTCTTACACATATGTTACAGATACTCCAGTTACTTTGGGCTGCTAGGCGCCCATAAGTTACACACTTACCCTTGTCCTTTGCCATGTCTCTAACATGCCAGTTAAATACTTGACCATTTTATCATGAAGCCAAACAGTCATTGCATATGCCATCAGATCACTGCTGGTGTAAATAAATGTGTAAATATGTGATTGCCGTTTACCGTAACTTATCCTAGCCATCTCAGACCTTACTATATTAATATCTGAAGGTACTGAGCTATAAAACCTGTTAGGTGTTGCAGTAGAGACCTATGCCGAATATTCACATTAGAACCATGGTCGACTTCTATGCACTTTATCACCCACAGACTTGTACTACCCATATAACCTCCATCACTTATCACAAACCTAGACAGACCCATTATAGATACCTCGACATACTTAATACGAAGGAGATCAGTTGAAAACTGTGCTCACCTCTTCTAATTAATATTTTTTGCAATAAATATTTGTTGGTCAAACTGTGAACAAATAGGAATATATTTTATTTTACTTTTGTGTTTTCAGGATGTGTATTAGTATTTATAATGAAATACATTTCTGTAATTAAAAAAACTTACCCTAATTGCCTGTGCTCTTACATTAATTATAGACATCACCACTGGAGGAGAATTTAGCATTCCTGGTGCATGTGCAGGTATTTAAATGTCATTCGCTTTTTTGCTTATGTTATTATTATATTCTACTAGTTAAAGGTTACTGTTAACAATAAAATGATGTACTGCATGCATGTAAAATTGTTCAGCTCTGGGGTCGAGTATCTCAATATTACATCTGCAGTGAAAGGGTAGAAGTTGTAGAACGAATAGATTAAAGACATACTAAATATGGGACAGACAGTGAAATTGACAAAATGTGGAAGAGACAGTTATGGAGAGAAAATGGAAGAATTGAAAGCAACTGAAGATGCACCCAGGAAAATGGAGGGTGCCAAAGCACCTGGTGTGGATGAAAATAAAGTCATAACAGCGTATCTACAAAATTGGCCATTTTGACATATTTACACCACTATTATCGTGAAGAACCAATCTATACAATGGAAAAACACTGGGACTCCTATCTTTAACCATTCCGAAGATAATGTGTCTACAATTTCACTTTACTGTTTACTGTGAAAATGACGTATTGCCTTTTGCGTCATTTTGGCTCCCTTTGCAGTACTGTATTGTCCAGTGACAAAAGAGCGTATCTCCAGTATCTTCCAGATCACACTCTATCATTTGTTCAGAAATCTTAAAATATTCCACCTCGGCCAAATATTGAAGCACAAACAATCGATATTGACAATCAAAATGTTTTCTTACAAGAAAGAACCAATCAGTTCGGATTTTTAGGTAATGGTGGATCTAAAACTGGCAATAATAGTACAGATCTGCTCGTAAAAGAAAACATTGAAGTAGAAAATGAGATAAAAGTAAAACGCAGACGAGTAGCTCAGCCTGAGAAATGGAAGAAAATTGATAGAAAAATTAAACGACAGTCTGGTGAACTGTATTATTCTTGCAAAGGCAAATATGTCCCTGGGCGGTCAGTTAAACCAAAAGATTGTTCAAAGTGCTTGGGAAAGTGCAGCTTTAATTTCGCTTAGGCTGACAGAAAAAAAGTAACCAACAATTTTGGAATCTAAGTGATATAAACAGGCAGCATTTGTACATCAGTTCTCTTTTAGAAAATATGGATAAGCAAAGTACTAGGACTTTTGGGGGCTTGTCCAGGAGAAAAACAAATAAATACTTTCTAACCAAAAATGGTGTAAAGTTTCAGGTTTTCCAATCGTTCTTTCTTAATACATTTGATTTGACTGAACCATTCGTTCTCCAGGTTCTGTTAAAAAGAAATGAGCACAACATCATTTCCATAGACGAAAGAGACTTCACAAACCAGCAGTACCTAAATCAGATGCTGTCAAAGAAAGGATTAGATCTCACATTAAAAGCTTTCCAAAACTCCCTTCACATTTTGATAGGAAGGATTTGGAAAAAGAGTACTTGCCACATGATTTAAATCTTTGAAAAATGTACGAAATGTATGTGGAAACTTGCAAAAACGATAACGTAACCCCTAAAGAAGAATCTTATTATCGACTAATATTAAAGACAGAATTTAATCTATACCTAAAAAAGATTTGTGTGATATTTGCTACAGATTCTGTCACATGAATGTCAGAGAGAAAGAATTCACCATTCAGAACAGGATATCTCGTAAGTGTTTAGCAAGGGCTCTGAAAGACCACATCAAGATGGAAGCTGCAACAGGGAAAACTCATTTAGCTGAATTTCATCTAGAAGCTGTCTGCTATTGTCCAAAGACAAGTGTTGTTTTACCGTCTAAGACTTGTTGCCTACAACCTATCCATATACAATAAAACTTCAAGAGAAGCTGCATGTTACATGTGGAGTGAAAGGACTGCCAAACGTGGACCTGCAGAAATTTCTTCATGCAAATGTGTCTGCTATGTTCCTTTATGCTGTTAAGCACCATGATATCCCTGTTATAAATCACATGTTTTTTGAGCCAGGTAACTCGCCAATGGAGTGTGACTCTGTTCATGCCTCGATAGAGAAAAAAATAAAACTGTTGGATATATTTGATCCATCAGGATAGTTCACTGCCGTGAGAATGACAAAAAATATCATGTCATTGAAGTTCAGCAGAATGATGTATTAAATTTCCCAGAACTGAGACGCTTCATGATTTAAAAAAAAAAAAAAACAGAAAAGTTTATAGTGAAGGAAATGTCAATTCGCTCAAGATAGGCTGCTTTCAATACTGTAAAGAAAGCACTAAGTGCATTTACTTTAAATACTGAAGAATTTAAGATACTTGAAAAACCCCGCAGAACTAAAACAAGGCTGCAAGAATCTTTCATGCTTAAGCCAGCGTATTCCTCTCCAATTCCAATACAGAAAGATAAGCTCAAGGATCTCCTAGATCTGTGCAATATGGGAATCATACCCGGGCAGTATTACCTGTTTTACAAGTCATTAGTAGTAGGTAAGCCTACTGCAGCTGACGAAGGAACAGAAACAAGTGCTGATGACGATAGTGATTAAAGTGTAATAATATATCTAATTAAGGTTTTTACAGCTCTCCATTGACAATTTTATAAATATGTATGCTGGGATTCTCATGTTTTTTTGCCATTTTATTATTGCAATTATCTTTTTGTAGTGTTTAAAGACAAAAGACAGCCTAATTATGGCCCATGGAACTTGCGAAGCACTGTATAATACTTTAAAATGTTTAAAATAAATTGTTTAATAGTATTAATCGAAATCAAAACAAAATAAATTCTCTTAAAGAGTGCATTGTTTGGTTTTGTAATTACAACTCTACAGGACGTAACTACCCATACCAACAAGATGTATGTTAAAACAATGTATCTGTGACATTGTTCACTTTTTTGTTGTGTAGTACCTATTGTTGCAGATTAAAAATTGTTGGATTTACATGAATACATTCTAAGGACCATGAGGTATCACAGCTACAAGCTGCTTAAGCTTAGATGGTAAAAATGGCAGTGATTCAACAGTTGCAAAACTTCTTTTACCTTTTTCTCAAAACACACATTTTGTAGATACGTTGTTATGACTCTAAGTCCCCTTAATATTAGTGAATGTGATGGTTGAATATGAGAGTTGCGTTAAACTTGCTTTTGAAAGGACATAATGGTTCACATCTATAAAGGACTGAGGCAGGAATTGCTCTCTCTTTGCTTCTATTTATTGTTGTTGTGGATGATATAACCAGGTAGTTGCAGAGTTGCCAATTTAGCATTTTTATGGCTAAATTTAGCATATTTACAAGTGATTTAGCATGAAAAAATTCAATTTAGCATATAGCATTTTTTTTAGCATTTTTTCCGGATACTGCATGATTTTCTGTTCTTTGTTAAAAATAAAATTGCGTTATCAGGAAAGTTTTAGTTTGCACTGCTTTTTGCTTTAACATCATTGACCTGCCATCTAGTGTCGGAATGTCATACTTATTGTATATACTTTGCCATTCACTGTCATTGGATAGAGGAATCCCGGTAATTCAGTGCCGGAAGTCTAAATGTACATGCAGATTGTATTTGTTCATGTTGTTTGTTACAACTAATTCATGTGTGGTGGTGATGCTGGATTAGTGAGAAGAGTTCAATGGTAAAATTGTGACAATGACCACGAAGTACAGCCAGCATTATCGCTCAGAGTGGGAGCTGATGTCCGAGTTTAAAGAGTGGCTTCAACCAGTCGAAAATGACTCCACAAAAGCATACTGTAAGTATTGCAAGTGCCTAAAATATATTGTTTAGAACAACATATTTCATCTTCAAAACACATAAAAGCTTTGGAACTATTAAAAGGACAGACAAAAATTGAGTTTTCTAAAATAAAAAAATCTTGAACGCGCAAAAGGCTGAAAGTACGCTAGCTATATTTATATGTGAGCGTGCTTCTATTTTGACCACTGACCATTTATCACAAATGTGTAAAAAAAACATTCAGCGATAGCCAAAGTGCTGACTTACGATTACATAGAACAAAGTGCACAAATATAATCAAGAACGTATTGGCTCCACATTTTTATCGAGAATTAGTAGATGACATTGGAGATCAGGAATACAGTTTATTAATTGATGAATCAACGGATTCTTCAGTGAGAAAACTATTAGGAGTATCAGTCAGATATTTCAGCAAATCGCTGAACAAAATCATTTCTACCTTTTTGGGATTAGTCGAACTTGAGGATGGAACCGCCAACAGCATAGTGAATGGCTTAAAGTCATTGCTTTCTGGATTACATTTGAGCACCACAAAATTAATTGGCGTTGGTACAGATAACGCCTCTGTCATGACAGGAACCAACAACGGTGTTCATAAATTGCTTAAAAATGAAACCAATAATGAAAATTTAATATTAGTACACTGTGTCTGCTATTCGTTGCAATTAGCTATGTCGCATGCATCGGAAGAAACTTCACCCAGGAATATTGATTTTCTGATTCGTGAAACATATAACTGGTTTAGTCATTCATCGAAGCGACAGATTTGTTACAAAGATTTATATAAAACTATGAACTGTGGATCAGAGCCTTTAAAGATTCCTCAGTTATGCAACACTAGATGGATCTCCATAGAGCCAGCCATGTGTCGCATTTTGGAACAATGGAACGAGTTAAAACGTTTGTTTCAAATTGCCAGAGAAAATGAGCATTGTTACATGGCGGAAATGTTGTACACTATGTATAATGACCCTAAAAACCAACTATATTTGATTTATATCAAGCCAATAGTGCAAGAGGTCCAAGCGGTGAATAAACTTTTTGAAAGCAACGATGTTGAGATAACCAAACTTTACAAAGACTTGATTGCCTTAATACAATCTATAAGCGGTCGTATTCTGAATCCTACAGCCAAGGTTAATGTACTAACTGAAAATATTGCAAGCTACGTTGATATGTCGTTGTACATGGGGTACCCTTTCGAGACAAAGTTAAGTGAGTATAATGCATCACGTGAAGTGATGAAAGAAATTAAACAAAAATGCGTAAATTTTACTTTGAAACTTGTCAATGAATTGCAAGCAAGATTGCCAACGAACTTTGCAGTTCTACAGAAAATGTCAATGTTTTCTGTACAAGAAACCCTTAAGGTTATTAAACCATCACTCGTAGAAATAGCTCAGGAATTTAAAATGGATGCGACAGTAATTGATAAGCTTATTTGTCAATGGCGAAACATTGTCCATATTCAATAGCAGTGCACTTCGTCCACTCCTGAATTTTGGTGTGAAGTTCTGAACTATAAAGACGCTGCTGGAAATAATCCCTTTTCAGAGCTGGCTGAATTTGCAACTAAATTATTAACTTTACCACATTCTAATGCGGACATTGAACGTGTATTCAGCCACGTTAACTTGGTTAAAACTAAACCGAGGAACAGATTGTTAACCTCAACCTTAAATGCAATTTTGTGTGGAAGATTTGGACTTAAAAGTGTTAACAAATGCTGTCACACTTATGACGTCCCGGAACTCGTCTTATGAAAGATAGGAAGAAACGAGACATATGCGTCCAAATCTTCAGCACCAGACTCAACGGCTATTGAAGAAGAAACAGACGAGGATTTAAATATTTTATTTGTCTTACAAAATTACTAATTTTAATTTTTAAGACTAAGATAATCGATGTTAAAATGGAAAATAAATTTACTGTATTTTAATTATTAAATGTTGATACCAATTAAAATTATATAAATCTCTTGTACATCAATAAAGGTTTTTATGATTGATAATATTTTAGTATTGTTCATTTATTTATTAGAATAATCTGTGATGACGAATTGTTATTAATATTTTTTAGGTTGATTATATACACATTTTACAAGTGTAAAACAAAAATCTCCATAAAGCGATTTAACAATGAAAATATTTTTGATAGTTTTAAATAATACAGTTCTTATAAGACATTAAACAGGTATTGTTGATTATTGTTTTTGACTAGAAATATATTCAAGTTTTGTTTCAGATTCAAGATAAATTCACACACCTCAATATGTTTAATCACAGCAAGCTAATTAACAGTTTCTGCTCTTTTCATTGCATGATACATGAACAAGTTAGGTCTTCCTGGTAGGGTTGAATTCTGGTAGAGCTATTTTTTTTGGTGTTAGTAAACGGTAAGGTTCCCTCAAGATAGGTTTTCTTTGGTAAAAATGTTTGGGGCTATAGAATTATTGTAGTAAATTATTCTGGTCTTTATTTTGGAAGGTTTACGATTTTATTGATATGTTCATGGTAGGCTTGTGATTGGTAGAGTGTAAAACTGGTACACGTATGTTATGTTTGACAGAGGTTCCCTTGTCAGAGATGTTTATGGTAGAGTTTTTATGTGCTAGAGTTCATAATTGATAGGGATGTTGGTAGATGGTAATGACATTTAGTAGAATTATTTACTGGTGTGATTAGTTTTGGGTAGGGTTTCATTGTGCTAGAAGCAGTGATGAATAGTAGTGATGTTAATGGTAGAACTGCTCATGACAGGGTTTATTTTGGGCAGGGATTTTCTGATGGGCATGTTAATGTACCCTTTAATTGAGTTGGCATTTTTTTGAAAATTTTAGCATATTTTTGGCATTTTCTCATCATAGATTTAGCATAAAAATTTATTTAAAGTTGGCAACCCTGGGTAGTTGGGAGGAAAGGAATGAAAACTGTGGTAGTTTAGGGTTAAATCGTGAGTCAGATGAGAAAGAACAGGTGGATGCATGCTAGGAAGTAGTGATTCTCGTAAAATTCACATCTCTACAAAAAAGAGTGAAGTGGTAATTACAACTCAAAAGCAGGATGGGGCTAGTAAGATGCCATGGAGGTGAGAAACTGTAGGTTTCTGAATACAAGTAATTGGGAAGTGTGATAGAAGAACATAAAGGTAATAGAATGGAAATAAATTAATACAGAAGTTAGCATGAATTTTACAGGCTTAAGTGAAGCCATAAAATGCTAAAGGATTACACTCAAGACTTACTTTGTGCAAATACTAGCATATGGTGATGAAAGAAACAGATATTACTAGATTCAGGCCACAGAGATTAAGTTTCAGAAGTGTAGGATTAGTGCAATGAGTGTGGACAAGCTGGGTTGAAAACTGCCAACGCTGATGATAACCTGTCATGCACAAATATTCAACGTACCTGTTGATCATACAGCGATCTTTACCATATTTTATGTTGTGATTCTATTAAATAATACATAATCCTCTGGCTCAAAATTTTCTTTTATAGGTAAGGGTGTCAGGGATTGGAACAAATTACCAAGTAAATTTATCAAAAACACTAATGAATTAATCTTTATGTATCATAAACAAGGAAAGGTAGGCAAAATAACCCATCACTTACTAAAGACGAAGGTGGGAAGAACCTGAGATGAACAAAAACATACATAACAATATTTCAGTGCAAAACCTTAGTCATATAGAATTTTAGACATATAGATACTTGGAAAGAGGAAAGATATCAGCAATAAAATCAAGAAAAAATGACAGGAAAAAAAAGACTTTAGGCAACAATTCAATAACATTGAAGAAAGAAATGTTCCTTACTATCAAATGCAAGACCAGTTTTACAGTGTGAACAGATATGTAAAAACTATCTCAGATACAATTTTCAAAATGGAATGTATCATCGCAGTCTGTGTTATTTACAAGGAAGAAACAGGCACTGCAGTTCAGTGGCAAATAATAATAAAATAACAACTGAAGTAATTATTACAGAGTTATTGAACACCTGCAAAGTGATCAATGATCTGTATACAACATTTTGAAATCTGCCACAGTCATATACAAAAGGTAACAATAAGAAATAGTTAATCATAATTAAAAAACCTATCAAAGGTTCATGATTGCCTTTTGGAAAACAATTCACACAAACCTAACAAGTTTATTCTTTGAAACCCACGTCATAATCATGCCAAATTAATTTTCCTTATACAGACATTGTAACACAAGTAAGCAAAATGAGGTAGGACAAACTCACGAAAGTTAATAATCGAACTCTCAACATACTAAATAAAGCCTTCCAGCATTAATAAGTAAAAATATGAGCAGCACATTTAACTGATAAATGCATGAAGTACTAATGAATAGAGCTTTAATGTAACACTGTACATTCATAGAAAGAGAGAATACAGTCAATTAACCTATACACACATAAAACAATCAATCACAAGTGCTAGTTTCTCTCATGTTATGTTCACAGATTGCACAATGAAATGAATTCACTAACGTATATTGTAAAAACTTTTTAAAAAATTTGATAACAAGTTATATTTCGAGTTCATCATAAATTTTGTAAAATTGTCTTTCACACACAAAAATGAAGTTAAAAAAATTATTGTGGATCTGATAAAATTTTTGAGCATATCAACAAAAGTATTTTCAGTGAATTCTTCACGGGAGTCCAGCCGGATAGAGTCATAGAATGATGACGTTTCAACAACCTGGACTACCGTGAAGAATTCATTATATTTACTACCTGATTCCTTAAATTCTCCAGCAAATTATATATACAACTTTCTTGTTAAAAAAGAAATTATCTGCTGAACTACTGGTATAAAATTTCAAATATTTACCAATGAAGATAGTAAGAACTAATGTAGTGGATAGTTACAACTTTGTAAATTTAAGGGTTTAGAAGTTATAAATGGTGTAACAGATGAATGCTTTTTTTTCAAAAAGTAGAGTATTCTACAACTTGACAAGAAGATTTCAATGGCACGGCTTTCATGATAGAGTTATAATGAATGAACAGAAACAGAAGCAAAAAAAAAAAAAAAAGGTTGTCAACAACAGCTATGAAGTTAGTTGAATTGAACCCTGATGGTGGAATATCACATCATTATAAGATGACAGAACACTAAACTACACATAACAATCACAAGTCAATAACTCATGCATGCAACAGGTACTTTCTGAGTTGTTAGCTAAAACAGTAAGGGAGCCCATTTCCAGTGATGATGGGGTCAGAACTGTGCCTTTATTTTAGGATAGGGGCTGCTGGTGAAGGGATGAATATAGATGATCAAAGTGATACTGATTGTAGATCCACGATGGGAAAAATCACAGATGTTAAAGAAATTGATGAAACAATAACTGACTGGGGTAGAACTGGGAAGAAGGAGGTTATTGCTGAAAATATAAAGCCAGTGATAAGTATGTTACTGGTGGTGAACTGATGAATTATAATGAACAAATTAATCAAATTTGCAAATTTAATAGAGATACACAAACCACAACTAATAATTGGGGTAGAGAGTTGGTTAAAAGAAGACGTACTAGACACTGAGGTTTTTCCCGATGGTTACTGAGTGTACCACAGAGATAGAGGAGCAATTTGTGGAGTAGTTTTCATACTAGTTAACAAAAACTACCACAGTTCACTGACGTTCATAGATCATGAACATGAGTTACTTGGGGTAGATTTCTGGAGTAATGAAAAAGAAATAATCAGGGTGTTGGCTGCTTACTGCATTGGAAGAATGACACTTGAAGATGAGGCTCTTGGAGAGAAATTAAAGTCACACTCAGATTTCAGAGGTGAGAATAGAATGGACATTATTGGTGGTGATTTAAATTTACCAGGTATAAACTGGGTGGGAAATAAGATTAATAACTCTCGGGAACAGAGATTTGCAAATACCCTAATAAGGGAAGAAGGGTTTACACACGTGGTAGAGCAGAACATTAGGGGACAAAATATTTTGGATCTATTCCTAATAAATACCGATGAACACCTTGTGGGATGTCAAATAACCAAATGAATATGTGATCATGAAGCAGTTCTGATGGATATTAGAGGATTCAGTAAACCAGCAGCCAAAATTGAAGGGGGAAATAGGTACAATTATAAAAATGCACAAATTTCGAATTTGAAGAGATATTTCAGAGAATGTTTTAGCAAATGGAAGGAGGGCACAAGTACAGTAGAGTAAAGGTGGGAAGAATTCAAGGAGATAATAAGAAGGTGGGAAGAAAAATTTATTCCAAAACAGAAAATAAAGACAAATAAAGAAGCTGTGTACTATAATAGGGAGGTGAGGAGCTTAAAGCGGTTGGTAACAAGAGAACATAACAGACTTAAGAGACCGAAGGGTAGTAGGGAATATTTAAAACAACTAAACAAGGACATAATAATAGCTAAGAAGGTGGCTAAAGATGGTTTTATGAAGAGTGTTGTCAGTGTAGGGAGACCATTAACTGATGCATCTATAAATTCAATGGCTATGTTAGAAAACGGATGCAAAGACACTTATAGATAAGGATGGAGAAGAAGTTACTGAGGCTTTGAAAAAGGCATGTAAGCTACCCTTCGCTCTATTTTCGAGATTCCGTTAAAATCCGACAAAGTTTGAGGTTAACTTCAGTACACGATACCACAGTTAAAATCGAGATAACAACACTTCGAGGACAGTAAAGTAAATAAACAGCACATAGTAAATATAAATAAACCATAAATTGCAATAAATCAATGATATTCCAGCAGGAAATAGGTTATTACAAATAAAAGTAAACTTTCACTATCAGATCCTAATATTGGTTAGGGAGATATTCTGAACAGATTTAAAGGAAGTAAATGTTAAATAACAGTAAATATAGTATCTAAACAAACCTTTTATCATAACTACTAAACATTATTCCAGAGGGAAATAGTTAATTTCACTACAAAGAAAATCTAACCCTAAATTTTGCCATATACCAGATTTTGGTATTTCTGAAGAGATTTTAATACAGTAAAGTTTGTGAAAAGTTAATAAAAACCAGGCCTAGACCTACAATAATAATAAATTCACAGTAAAGTATAGTTTTGAGGAGATTTTAAAGAAATAAATATGATTACTGGATAGTAGACTGAAGCAGTATGAAAATAACAGATTCTGATGTAATTTGACCATTTAAAAGCTCCAAAAGTAAATGCCTGAGACAGTTTAGAAGGATAATTGATAAGTTTCTGATAGTTTCTAACCACCTAATAATAATATGAAGTAGTTTTGAGGAAGTAGATAACTCATTTTCATAAACAGTTTACATAAACGATTTTAGGCTTTTCAAGTAATGTCAGGAGTTAAAAAGTAGATGAAAACATAGTAAATAATCTTCTCTTTCAGTTTTAATAGGTTCCAAGTAGTTTAAATCCAGAGAAATATGAAATATCAGTAAAAATAGGAAGCCGGTAAACAAACGAAATTATCAAACCTTTCAGCACTAATTGCAATAAAGTTAAACCATTTTAAAAGCGCTAAGAACAGGTAGAAGCTAGTAAATACACGTAATTAATTTTCTATAACCATTAAAAGACATTTTACTAACCTGCTTTTTGTTAATCCAATTTCGAAATAACTTACCAGAGGCACAGTACACCAAAGATGCTTTTTCACTGATTTTAAACACTGACACACGAGATAAAGTAAATAATAAATTAAAATAGTCCGAAAGAGAATTGAATTCATCTAAATCTCGTAGTTTCCAGCCGTTTAAGTATTTTTAAATATGATCTGAACGTATAAAATAGGTCACTCAACTTTAACATTTTCTTATTCAAAAGCCTACCAAGATTCCGGTTTAAAAAGTAGTTTTCCTTAAAGATCCACTCTTCTTGTTTCGCACACCTTAATTTCATGTCATTTAACGCAATAGAACAGATGTTAGAGCATTTTTAAAACTACACGACAATAGCCCACATGGCAAAAACAGAATAATTTTATTGTGTCCAAGATATTGCACCTACGAAGGTGGGACAACTTTTAAAACACGCATTTTAATACAGGCTACACATTAGTAATTTTTCCGGTTTAATATTTAACATACCTTCAGAGCTATACATAAAATTACATAAATAATAAAAATGGCGCGAGTGCGAAATCCCTGTTTATATTCAGAACTCGGTCAGTTTTCAACAGAGTTAACTAAAATTTACATTTTTGAGCGGCTAAAATCCGGACCAACATTTTGATCATAGTGTCATGTTTGTAACTTATGCCGTTTAAAAATTCATAAAATTTCCGGGGTATGTTGCAACCGGCGGATTATTTGAAATTTGCAGTGACGTCAGATCGAAAATAAAAGTTAAAAAGAAATTAAAATTTTGCCACACCACACGACACACGTAAACTCCCATAACTCGTGTACATTCTAGATTTTAAATTGAACACCTTGGAAGGAAGTTATAAAAATAAACGATCAGGGTATGTTTGAGAACGCGGATGAGCACTGCCGGAGTGCAGCGTCCTTGAAGGACTCCTATATAAGCGAGTCAGGGGGTGGGAGTAGAGGCTGTCGCAAATGTGCCGGCAATCATGCTACACATACATGTGAAGCCAGGATGCCCGACGAACGCAAATGCGTTAATTGTGGGGGAGGACATCCTAGCAATTACAGAAGCTGCCCGAGTACAAACTCGCATTAGCCCGGCGAAATGCAAAGAATGCAAAAGGGGCATCACAACCAGAGACACAACAAGCGTCCACAAGAAACCAGCGTAAAGTGATCCAGAGCCCGGCCCACCTTAGGAGTAATGTGTCCTACAGTGCCGCGGCTTCGAATGCGATCACGAACACGGCGCAACCCATTCAGAAGGAAACGTCAACCGCACCCCAAGGCTCACAAACCACATCCACCACAACAGAGGTTGCAGAGCCCCAAACAGCAGGCTCTGCACGCACTGTAGAGCATACGACGCAGCCTTCAGCTGCCTCATCACAACCTAAATCCCAGCGTTTTAAAAATATCAGGAGACGCACGAGGAACGCTGGGAGCCAGACAACCCCTCCCCCTCCCGCCGAGGAAGCAACGGCCGCTGTGGCTGCTCCCGATGGCCCGGTGGCGACGGCCGCTGAGGGGGTGACTGGGCGCGCGGCAGTGAACGCTGGGGTGGCTGCTCCCGACGGCCCGGCGGCTCCGGCCGCCGAGGAGTTGGTTGAGCGCGCACCGGCGGGATCTGACGTAGCCGCCCGCACCAACCCGGCTGGCCCGTCCACTGCGGAGTCGGTAGAGTCTGCCCCGACCCAAGCTGATTCAGAACCAAATTCAACACCTCCACAGGGTCCAGCTACCCCTGCGGAGCCGACACACACTCTGCCCGCAATAGATTTTCTCGCAACAATTCGTAAAACAATAGAGGATCTCCTTCGACCCATGTTCCCCTCCGTTGACCTCTCCCTGGCGACGCTCATCCCAAAATTCGTAAGCGCCCTACTGCAGCTCCTAACCACTCCCTCAGATGGAGGGAGATGGGCTGTATTCCAGAACTGCCTCATGTCCGTCCTAGGCACCAGCAATGTCTCACACCACTAATCCGCTGCTGCCTAAACTCCTAAGACCCCTACTACAGCTCCTGGAAATTCCCCTGAATGGGGGGAAATGGACTGTCATCCTTACCCAACTCATTACCTTGTTGCAATGCCTGGACACTCCCCCAAATGGGGGGAGATGGTCTGCAGATCAATATTGTCCACTTACCCCACTGCAGATTCTGAACACTCCCCTGAATGGGGGGAGATGGACTGTAATCCTAACCCTGATCCTATACATTACCTTGCTGCAGCGCCTGGAAGCTCCTCCATATGGGGGGAGATGGACTGCAGGGCAATCCTTCCTACTAACCCCACTGCAGATTCTGTACACTCCCCCAGATGGGGGGAGGTGGACTGCAATCCCTACTTCCCTAAAGCCAGAAATCCAAGCTACCCTACTACAGCTCAAGACCACTCCCCCAGATAGGGGCAGTTGGACTGTAATCCAGATTGGCCTCTTGTCCGTCCAGAAACAATGCCTGACAACCCAAATCCTCTGAATACGCGTATCCTCTTCTGGAACGCTCGCGGGCTAAAAACAAAAAAGCAGAATTGGCGGCGTTTATGGAGCGGCACGGTCTCCGTATTGCTTTTGTAAACGAAACACACCTGGGCGCAAAAGATAAATTCCACATGAGCCAATACCGTGGGCACCGTACTGACAGGCTGAACGGCGCACGGGGTGGAGGCACGGCCGTGATTATACACACGGACATAGAGCAATCAAACGTAGTGCTTCCCGAGCTAGAGAGGATCGAAGCCACAGCCGTAAAAATCCGGTTTAACGAAGCATACACTAATCTTATCGCAGTCTACAATAGGCCCAATAATATTAGCTCGCGTGATATCAGTAGGCTGCTAAATACCGCACCTAGAGTAATAGTCGCTGGAGATCTAAATGCCAAACATCGTAGTTGGAATTCGCAGCGTCAAAACTCCAACGGCAGGAAACTATACGAACATTCACTAGAGCACAATTATCTAATACTAGGGCCAAACGAACCGACGTTTGTCCCCCATGTTCGGAAACAAAATCCAGACGTGTTAGATATAGCCCTCCTCAAGGGTATAACCCGTACACACGACCTACAGGTTGTGAACGATCTGGAGTCAGACCACATGCCACTCATACTTAACACTGAAGGTACACCGCAGAACACTGACAAGCGACGGATGCTAAACTATCGACGCGCCAACTGGGCTATGTTCAAGAAGGTGTTAGATAGTCGCATACCGGACAGACACGAGATTAGCCAACAACGCATTAATGAGTCTGTTGAAATTCTAACTGTTGCCATACAGGAAGCTATGGCGAGTAGCATCCCTGAATCAACCCACACCAGAGACAAATGGCGCTACCTGAGGCAATTACGGGGTTAATCACAACTAGGAATAGGCTCAGGAGATACTGGCAACGTACTAGGCGTCCCATTTATAAAGTGCATATCAACAGACTCAAAGACATAATTAGTCGTAGAATCCAGGAGTACAAAATCAACAATGGGGGCGTCTGCTCTCGGAGTTGAACACCGACACCTCTGACCGCTCCGTGTGGTCTTTAGCTCGTCACTTCACTCGTGAAGCGCATCATACACCCACCCTACAGGGGCCGGACGGACTTGTCTATTCTTCCGAGGGCAAGGCGCGAGCTGATGGCCACAACACTAGCAGAATCTTTTCGACCAAACGTAGATCCTTCCGATCCTGCGTTTACATTGGAAACGGACCAGATGGTGACACAGCTGTTAGCCCAACCGGTTCGCGAGTATCCGCGTAGGGCAACTTCCGACGAAATCTCATGGGCTATTCAGCACTCGGACGCTAAAAAAGCACCTGGTCCGGATGGTATTCAGAACCGTGTTCTTAAACAGCTCACGGGGGAAAGCGATAGAGTACCTTACAGACATCGCGAATGCCATCTTACACAACCACTATTTCCCCGACCGATGGAAGGAGGCCAAAGTGCTAATGTTCAGAAAGCCGGGGAAAGATCCATCTTCACCCAACAACTACCGGCCGATTAGCTTATTGAACTCCCTTAGCAAAGTTGTTGAAAAAGTCATACTCAGACGCCTTACACAACACATTAAGGACAACAACATTCTGAAGCCGGAGCAATTCGGCTTCAGAAAGCACCACTCCACAACACAACAATTAATGCATGTTGTTGAGCACGTAACAAGGGGGTATAACCTGTCTGCGTCTACCAGGGCTGTGTTCCTGGACATTGAGAAGGCGTTCGATCGTCTTTGGCACAACGGCCTCATTCGTAGACTCAGTGACGACGGATTCCCGGACGGACTGGTGCGCCTAATACACTCTTACCTCAGTAACCGAACGTTCCACGTCTGCGTTGACAACAAGAACTCCACACCTCAGGAGATACAAGCTGGAGTGCCTCAAGGAAGTTTAATAGTCCCTCCGCTCTTCACAGAATACGTCAATAAAGCTCCGACCACAGTCAAACGATGCAAGCTATTTATGCTGACGATACCGCCTATCTTGCACAGTCACAGCAACCATCTCATATAAACAGTAGATTACAGCACGCGCTTAACGTAGTCGAACCTTGGCTCACACGATGGCACTCCTATTTACACGAAGACCTAAGCAAAAACGCATTCACGAACACTGTCGACCGCTAACACTACACAATCAACAAATACATTTCCGGAACGAAGTTAAATATCTTGGAGTCAAATTTGACGTGAAGCTAACATGGAAGCTCCATATAGAACACATGGTTAATAAAGCAAACATTAGACTCAAACAGCTATACCCAATGCTAAACAGACAAAGCACACTACACCGATGTAATGCCCGAACAATGTACTTAGCACTCATTCGGCCACTCATGACGTATGCAGCCCCGGTCTGGGGGTACGCCGCTAAGTCTCACATTAGGAGACTGCAATTAATTCAAAACAAAGTACTCAGGATCATAGCAAATGCTCCTCGGGGAACACGAACAACCGACTTACACCGAGATTTCCGACTCGAGCCAATACAGCAAGTAATTAAGAAGCTTGCCATAAACATGTACGGGAAATCCCAAATGTCGCGAAATCCTTTGATACGCACTATAGGCAGTTACGATCACAACCACAGATTTAAACACCCACGGCCGAAATATTGCTCAACAGATAGGAAAAAACTAATGCATAAACAAGTAAGAAATCTGTCGACTGCATCAAGGGCCACTGGGGTTTAGGGTCCCATTCCCTAACCAACCTGCAAAGTGATCACTGGGCTAAGGAAAGTGGTTACAGTGCGATCGCAGGTGTAGAAGGCAGCCACATATAACAAGAAATCAATCCACAAACAGCATTAGTACAGTATCCGGCGTGGTAAATACCGCGGGGGTGACGGCTGTCGTGGCAGGCTAGCGCGATGCATCCTGCTCCAATATTTCCTGGAATGAGCATGGTGGGGTTGTCTTACCCGGTGGCGATGACACGTGCTGGCGGGGGTGGTCATGGCGGTGGTGTCCGTCATCGTCCTAAAGCCCGGGCAAGTCGGGGGTGGTCATCTAGCAGCACTGTGGCTATCGCCGCCTGCGAAACCCTACCGTGTACTCCCGGGATGAGGGGGAGGCTCTGCGCGTTGCGCTCTGGCGCCCTGGCGGTGCGAATCACGTCTCACCAACACGTACAACACCTGTTGCACGCAGCTGTTACTAATATAACGATTCGGCATATTCCAGGACCATCTCAACGGCAGCGACGGCGAGCGGCACCAGCTGATAACCTCAGCAGCGGTGCGTGGACCAGCTGTAGTTATTGCATGATACCATATCCTAACAAAACTAACAAATCCTTCATACATCCAACCTTGTAGCATAGAATCTGTCGCGGTACTGGCAGTATCTTAGCCAGCCGCTCTTATTCCCTACCTAACTATCGCAGAGGTTTTTTCCCAGGGGTAAAAC
Organism: Vandiemenella viatica; assembly: GCA_031002005.1. Classification (NCBI taxonomy): domain Eukaryota; kingdom Metazoa; phylum Arthropoda; class Insecta; order Orthoptera; family Morabidae; genus Vandiemenella; species Vandiemenella viatica. The sequence continues at coordinate 44,306 of JARYHS010014993.1, forward strand.
CTTGGCACTTTTTTTCCCTCTGCCCTGTCTCTTCTTTCAAAAGTTTCTGTCTATCTAATCCGATGGACCCATGTAAACGGGCGGACGCCTGGACGCATGGAATACATCACAATCCCGTTCCTGTGATCACCTATAGAATTACTAACTTAATGCATGTGCAGAGGCGAGCAGTAGTTAACAGGAAGGCCGCCATGCTTAGAGGAGCGGGTTTTGGGTGCTCCCCCCCCCAAAAAAGGAGTAGAGGCCAGTCCAAAATAGTCCAGCAGATCGCGTTGAGCAGTTCACATGTAGGTGCGTTTGAGAAACGCGGATCAGTGCGCGGTGTATGATGGGAAGTTAGGCATGATGGCCGACCGGAGCCATTTCTGACCGGCGCCATTTTCAAAATCCAGCATAAACTACATTCAGACTAACAGTTTTCGTCATGTGTTAATAGAAGATGTAAAGTTCATTTTTGGGGTAGTGCGGTTTGCTCTGTTTCATGATTTGTGATCTTCGGTTGATGATTTTTCTCCGATTGCCATTCTAACTGTGACTTTTGTAACTTGTGTGAAAATTTTCAAGAATATATTTCAGTTATCAGGATTCAGACTTTCATTTCTATATTAGTACCTTTCTTACAGGAGGTTAATCTGTAAGTGGCGACCGCGGTAACTATTACAGTTAGCATTCTACAGGTTTTAACACGGTAATAGAACTTTTTCAGAACTTTGATAACTTTTGGAAGACTTCAGTTTAGGTGCTGAAGCCGATACCACCCCCAATATCGGCCTACGTCCTAACAGGCAGAGATTTTAAGTAATTGGTTTAGTGAAAGCATTAGGGACAATGAATCACAAACGGAAGGGTCTAACTCTGAGAAATGAACAGACCAAAAAGTTTGAAATTCATCCTGAGGATATCATGAAGGAAATAAGAAAGCTGAAAAAAACATAAAGGGGCTAGTGTAGATAATATTACTACAGATATCTTAAAGATAGCCAGATGTGACATTGTACCTTATCTTGAAATATTATTTAAATTGAGTCTGGATACTTGCTGCTTACCACAGGACTGGAAAAGTGGAATAGTAGTGCCGGTACATCAAGGAGAGGTGAGAAGTAGAGTCGAAAATTATAGGCCAATCAGTTTGACATCAGTGGTAGGTAAATTAATTGAGAGATTGATATATGTGAGAAGCGTAAATGGTTTTCATGTAAGCAACATGGCTTTAGGCAAGGATATTAATGCGAATCTCAGTTGGTGGGATATATGCAAGATATTTCAGATGAAATGGACAAGGGAAATTGATAGTGTAGCACTAGATCTTTCAAATGCTTTTGATAGAGTGATCCATAAAATGATAGTAAATAAGGTAAAAACTATTGGAGTAGATGAGAAAGTGATTTACTGGGTAGAAGAATTTTTAAAAGGTAGAAAACAGAAAGTTTGGGTTTGAAATGCAGTATCAAAAGAAGTGGAAGTAAACATGGGAGTGCCACAGGGTAGCGTATTGGGACCAATGCCATTCATTATTCTAATGAATAATTGTGTTGATTGTTTACTATCAGAAATTAGATTGTTTGCAGATGATATAATGTTATATTAAAGGTTCAAAATGGTAGAGAACTGTAAACAGTTGCAGGGTGATCTGCACAGGATACCTAGTTGGGTTGGTAAACATGGGATGAAGATAAATGCAAAGAAGAGTCAGCTTATTAGATACACAAATATAAAACTAAAGGTTGATTACGATTATAAGCCGGGAAAAGGATTGCTTGTTGAAGACTTGAAATTAAATATCTTGGCATTACATTTGATAACAAGTGTACAGAAGAAATTTTAGTATGCTATGTGTGTGTGTGTGTGTGGGGGGGGGGGGGGGGGGGGACCATAAACTGTTCAGCCTTAACTGTAACCATGTGCTATGTCTAGAATAATTCAGTTTGTGCTTTACTAAAACTCGGCCGCCACCTAACTTGATCTAACCAGGGCTGCATTTAAGCATATGCTACATAGGCTGTAGCCTAGGGCCCCGCACCACAACCCTGGAAAAAAAAAAGGTCAGCCATAAATTTTTTTGGACCGGATTTCGAAATTTAAGCATCCATAGCCAGAGGCAGCCACATGTATAGCCTAGGGGCCCACAGAGCATCAATGCGGCCCTGGATCTAAGCCCAAATTAGGAAAGGTATGTAGTCATTAAAAGTCACTGTTGCAATTTAAACTTGTTGACCCATATATTCTTCCAAAATTGAATAAAGTCACAAACTTATGGCATCAGAAATCATCAACAAAGAATTGTAATAGCAGGAACGATTAATACATTCGAGACAGACCAACCTCACGAGCCCTAACTGAATTTAGTTACATGAGGTGGTCTAATTTCGCCACAGGCTAGCCTCAAAGTTCAACATGCCTGCACAGAATCTACATCCACCCTGCTGCGCCCAATTAGCACCACAAAGTAGCATGGTCACACTCTAATTGATTCTTAAAGACTGGGCAAGGAAAGCCTAGGGCTACTATGTATAAAAACGCCCTTGGGAACACTCCATTTTCCTGTTTCCCATTAAAGCAGTAACACGATCTGATCAAATATAGTCTCTCAAGCTTGTGTATTTCATCATACTTGTGACTTAACATGTTCCTATTGATCTGAAATTTGGGCAGTATCTAGGTTGACTAATTTATGTTAATTTCAATCTTTATAAAAGTTTTCGTAGCTTTAATGATTTGGTTGTAAAAAATTATTTTCTTTTTAACTCAAAAACTGCTTCTAACTTCTACAATTTTACAGCTATGAAGCAGAAATAACATTTATTTTACTTCTAATTCCATGTTTACTATTTCGTAACAGTTTGAACAAAGTTGAGCAAAAATATTGTGCAATCATAAATTTCAACCCAGCAAATAACTTCCCGAAATCTGCGAGACATGTTTTAAATGATTATACATTATTTTATTTGCAAATTGTGTAAATTTGAAGTCTCTACCTGCTTATTATGAATTTTGTAAACTCTTCCACTTGAATGCTTTCTGTATGACCTAGGCATCTTGACATAGGTCTTCCCACTTGAATCTTAAAAGAATTTACTTTCCCTTATCTTCACCCAATGACTTCGTGAATTTAAATGAAACTTACTGGGAACTATTTGTATTTGACTAAGCTTTATTTTGAATATAGTTTTCTCAACTCAATTTACTTATTCTCTCATTTGGTTATATTTTTCCTTACCCATGCGTTCAAAGTTTTTACAAATTGCTCAAAACTCAATCTTTAATGGCCCTTTCCAAACTTTAATCTGTTATGTAAGCCAAAATTACATTTCTTTCTTACTATATTAAACTGTTTAACCTAATTTCTGACTTGAACTGACTAAGTACATGACTTTAAAACTGATTTACCATCTTATTCAATTGAGTCCGCTATTCTGTGAGTAAATTTCATTATGTAGTTTGTGAAATTTTAGGTTACCTGACACAAGCTTAACTTGGCAGGACATATCGGTGAGGTAGTAGGAAATTCTGCACTTGTTGGAGAGAGTGATAAGGGGATGTACGAGAGAAGTAATGAATTGGGTTACAAAACTCTGGTCAGACCATTGCTTAAATATGGTAGTGTAGTATGGAACCCACATTTTGCTTATCAAATACAGTAGTTGGAGAGGGTGTAAAAAAAAGGGCTGCTAGATTTGTTTGTGGAAATAACTGCATAACGCAATCAGTAACAGATATGATAAAAGAGCTGGAATGGGATTCATTGGAAGAGAGGAGGGTGAAGAGGGTCATGGGAGTGTACAAATCATATATTGGTGATGAGGCATGGCAAGATATTGGTGTAAGAATTAAAAGTAATGCATGGAAGGGAAAAGACGACCATGATCACAAGCTGGCACTTGATTTCAGGCACAAGGGTGAGGGATTGAAATAAGTTACCAAGAGAAATGATGAATAATTTACCAAAAATTTTGAAAGAATTTAAAGTTTGCAGAGGGCAAATATAGGTAGTTACGGGATAGGGTGAAGATGGGTGTGTAGGGAAATTACCATCGGTGTGTGCACTCCATTGCAATTTAATTAAATATTATAAATAGTCTCTAGTTTCCATAATCCATAAACAAAATCTGCACTTAGCAAACAGAGCACAAACAGGTAATGTGTCATACAGACAGATGGAGACATTCAGTTCCTCCAACCCTCAAGAATAAGGCCCTGGTACCAGTCAACTGAACAAAGGGATTTTTGGATCCACACAGGAAAAAAGTAGACAGTAGGAAAAGGCTAAGAAAATGATACTTGTTTTTCGCCTATCTTAGATAAATAAAGAAAAAAATTAAATCCTAATCTCAAAAAAAAAAGTTTTTTAAGATTGGATACAGTTTATTTGGATATTTCAGAACTATTGAACAATCAACAAATTTTTTATGTATTAACAAGTCATTACATTGGCACCATCTCTCATTTTGATTGGGTGTAACATGTTCACTATTTAACAGCAAAATACAAAAATTAAACTCAAATAAACAAATCAATAACATTTTACTTCTGAAGTATCAAGCTATGAACATTCAGTGTTAAGTTCTACATAAGAAAATTCTTTTTTCTCTAAACATTTTATGTCAGAGTCATTATAAGGGTTTCTGAAATAGTCTAAACAAATATTGCAGTTATATAGATCATTTTTCTGCTCTTGACCCTATGTACTTATTGGAGTTAGCCCCTCTAAACTTGTTGAACTGATGTTAATATGAAAGAAGATGCCATAATCCTTTTGTTGACAATCTGATATTTTGAATGATGTCTTGAAATTGGTCACTCACATTAAGAAGTGTCCATCAGTTCAAAGTTAAGATATACAATAAGGATGAACAGAATATTCATTATATGTTTTCTAAATTTCTATTTTCTCCCTCCCTGAAATATCATTATTTAACTTCTCAAAAATTTCTGGATGAAAGGAGAAAATTTCCTTCCATCCATCCGTTCTCATTACTTTTATCAGATTGCTTTGTATAAAATCTGTAACAAAACTTCTTAGTGTTTTACAATCAAACTGATGTGCATATACAGCAGAAGCAGCCGCATTTTCAATTGATGTTTCTTCAATTAATGTTTTCTCACAAAACACTTTGAGGCCAGGCAGTTGGTATCTGTCAGCAAGAGGAAAGATCTTTGCTGCCATGTCATAATTCAATTGACATTTCCCAGTGTAGATGTACTGCAAAACTTCTCTGAAGGCATCTTGGTCGACATCTTTTATTTCAACACAGTTTTCTCTATTCTCCCTCATATCATGGCTAAACATGGCAAGAAACACAGGGCTCCTTGCAGACAGAATTATTTTATGAGCTGGGTAGCTTGCTTCACCAATTACTAGTGTAACATCACATAATTCCTCATTGTTTAACATGCGCTCTAAATCATTACCAAGAGTGCAGTATGGGGACTGGAGGTGATTTGGAGATATACGATTTATTTCTTCGGTCAAGACGGTCATTTCACATTTAATTATCATTGTTTTCTCAACAGAGTTAACCAACATAGCAGATGTCACCTTTAATGGTCCCCATTCTCCACCTTCTTCAAATGTATATGGCTCCTCAGACCCATGCTGTGCAATTTGTTCTTTTGCAAAAATAGCAGACAATCTGGGTACAGCACGTACTTTATCCTGTACAGCAGAGATCAGCTTAATTTTAAATGAGAATGTGGGATCAGCATTTTGATTCTGTCTACTATTATATTGAACATGTGAGGAATTGGGACTACTTTTGCTTAATACCAGGCACCATTTTGTAGTAAGAGTTTTAGATGAAAAAAAATGGGGTGACCTCAACTCAGTGACAGTGGATGGTAAAAAAGTGAAATCCATTAATTTCCAAATGCACTTCACGTTCTCTGACCCGAATGCTGTGCAGAAATGGTGGCTTAAAATGTTTTTGTCTTCTGTTGCCATAGCTCTGCTCTTTTGGGAAATCTGAAAACCAGAAAATATAATAATGCCAATTACAATTCCTCTCTCAACATAATTTGGTTTGTATAGTAACAGAACTTCATTAAAATTCACCCAGAACCTCGTACAATAAGAGAAAGTCACCATGATTTACAGTTTGCACAGAAAAAGATTGTCACTGCAATATATCTAATGTTAGTTATCTCTTTGAACAATTAAACTGAGAACACAAGTAAGGAATTATTTTTATTTTATCACAAAAGAAGAAAGAGCACTAACACTATTATTCATTTATGTTCAAATTTTTTTAAGTTAATGGAAGGAAGCAACAAATGATGAGTTTTATGACACTTTCTTTAATACATACTATTAATAAAGTGAAACATTACAAATCAAGCCATTGTAATTATGAATAATATCAGTTTGGTTATCACTGGTTAATCTCTTGATATTGCTCAAACAAAATAAAATATTAAGAACATAAGATAAAACCTACATACGAAAAGTAATGGGGAAACGAAGTTTCATTTTATTACAAACACTTGTTTTACCAGTTGAAGTCAAGCTACACTTAAGAAAATTTGAGAACAATTTAAAAACATAATAACAATGTTGGAAATATAATTCAGATTTTATGGCACTGTATGAGCATGGAGGTGGGAAGGCTGGAGGTTAATGAGGAAACGTGACTGGTATATAAAGAAATGATGTAGGTAAAGAAGAGACCAAAAACCGAAAAGCACTTAAGACAGATTTGGGTTTAGGATGGTCACTGAATGCAAGTTTTCATAATCATTTAAAAAATATGCTGAGAATGAATTTACATCTTCCAAATGAGGATAAAGGAGTTTTAGACAAAAAGTGTATGAAAGTGCTTGGAAGATGAGGGATGTGCAATTAACTAAGAAAAATATAAAAATAAGTCTGAAAATACTGCTGAGAAAAAAGGTGATGACTTAAATGTCTGAAACTGATAATACTGCCACAGGCTAAACATAAAAATATGTCAGGTACCAAAGATGAGGGGGATGGAGATATAATAATGACAATGTGAAGCTCATTACTGTGTCTTAATTTTCAAAGATAGACTGATGTGTACATTCAAAACCATTATAGGGACAAATGATGGCGATTTCAAACATTTGAAGCTAACTTTACCTCCTACCACATGATGGATTCCAACAATGTCAAATGCAGTACTTCCATTCTCTTATTTTTTACATCATAATTGCAATAATCATTAATTTAAACTTAGGGTGACTAAAAAGGAAAACATGACATTAAGCACAAAACTTGGACAGAAAAATTTACTTACAGAATATTACCACCAATTAGATGTACATAAAAGTTGACGTTTATTATAATTTAAAGATTAAAAATCAAAGAGAAAACTGCATTTTGGTTTTACAGTAGCAAAAAATATGTAAATTATTTTATATCTATCTGGAGATTTTTTTGTGATAGGACACTGCACATAAAATTGTGTAACAATCTTCTTGAACTTGTCTCAATTTGGATTCTTATTTGTCTTTGCTGTTATAACCAGCCAGAATTAAATGGCAAAGACAGATATTAGGAAAGTTATCTTCCAGAGATGCTTCAAGTCATGGGAGTGATTGTCTGCTAAATTTATGTATGCAGAACAAGACTATTTTAATCATGTAATTTCTCCTCTCTAGGGTCAAAATCACAGCAGCAAAAGAAAAAAGATCTAATGATATGATAAAAAAAGATTGTTTTGGATAAAATCTAAAACAGTGAATCTCCATTTCTACCTGTTGGATGCGGCTAACAGTACCCAAGCAATTACCTTGCAACAATTAGATAACGGTGAGAATGAAACTGACATTAGGCAATGAAAATAAGATAGGATAGGGAAAATAACCCATCACTTACCACAGATGAAAGCCCACTTTACAATATTTTGCTTCATTCATAACCTTACTTATGTAAGAGGTGAGACATGGAAGGGGGAAAGACATATACGTATCCATAGGTACCACATGAATACTGTTATAACAGGAATCTCTAATGTAGGCGTTCTATAAGTTTATTTTTATCATGACAACCTACCATCAAACGAAACTCTCCCTCCCCAATTTTATCGATGTGGTAACAGCAGGGTAGTAGGGAATATTTGAAACAACTAAACAAGGACTTAATAACAGCAAAGAAAGTGGCTAAAGATGGGTTTATAAAGAGATTGTCAGTGCAGGAGGACCTCTGACTGATGCATCTTGAAATTTCTATGGCTATATCAGGAAACTGAGGGCAGGGTAGTAGGGAATATTTTAAACAACTAAACAAGGACTTAATAACAGCAAAGAAAGTGGATAAAAATGGGTTTATGAAGAGTATTGTCAGTGCAGGAGGACCACTCACTGATGCATCTAGAAATTTCTATGGCTATATCAGGAAACTGAGGGGAAGGGAGGGAGTAGAGACGCTTATAGATAAGGATGGAGAAGTATTTACTGAGGATTTGAAAAAGGCAGAGATTTTAAGTAACTGGTTTAGTGAGAGCATTAGGGACAATGAATCAGAAACGGGAATGTCTAATTCAGAGAACGAGCTTAACAATACGATTAGAAATTAAGATAGTAAAAAAATTGAAATTCAGCCTGAAGAAATCATGAAGGAAATAAGCAAACTGAAAAAACATAAGGGAGCTGGTGCAGATAATATTACTACAGATATTTTAAAGATAGCCGGATGTGACATTGTACCTTATCTTGAAATATTATTTAAATTGAGTCTGGATACTTGCTGCTTACCACAAGACTGGAAAAGTGCGATAGTAGTACCGGTACATAAATAAGGGGTGAGAAATAGAGTCGAAAATTACAGGCCAATCAGTTTGACTTCAGTGGTAGGTAACTTAATGGAAAGATTGATATGCAACCACATCAGAAATGTATGTGAGGAACGTAAGTGGTTTTCAAGTAGGCAACATGGGTTCAGGCAAGGATATTCATGCGAATCTCAGTTTGTGGAATATATGCAAGATATTTCAGATGAAATGGACAAGGGAGGCAAAATTGATAGTGTAGCAGTAGATCTTTCAAAGGCATTTGACAGAGTAAGCCACAAAATGATAATAAATAAGGTATAAACTATTGGAGTGGATGAGAAAGTGATTTGCTGGGTAGAAGAATTTTTAAAAGGTAGAAAACAGAAAGTTAGGGTAGGAAATGCAGTATCAAAGGAAGTGGAAGTAAAAATGGGAGTGCCGCAGGGTAGCGTATGGGACCATTGCTATTCATTATTCTAATGAATAATTGTTTTGATTGTTTACTAGCTGAAATTAGATTGTTTGCAGATGACATAATGCTGTATAAAAGGATCAAAACGATAGAGGACTGTAAACAGTTGCTTTGTGATCTGGACAGGATATCTAGTTGGGTTCGTAAACATGGGATGAAGATAAATGCAAAGAAGAGTAAGCTAATTAGATACACAAATAAAAAACAAAAGGTTAATTATCAATATAAGGTGGGGAAAGAATTGCTTGCTGAAGACTTGAAATGTAAATATCTTGGCATTACATTTGATAACAAGCTTAACTGGGCAGGACACATTGGACACGTGGTAGGAAAAGGTTTCAAAATCCTGCACTTATTGGAGATAGTGATGAGGGGATGCACAAGAGAAGTAAAGGAATTGGGTTACAAAAATTTGGTCAGACCATTGCTCGAATATGGTAGTGTAGTATGGGACCCACATTTTGAGTATCAAATACAGGAGTTGGAGAAGGTGCAAAGAAGGGCTGCTAGATTTGTTTCTGGAAATTATCGCAGAATGCAATCAGTGACAGATATGATAAAGGAGCTGGAATGTGATTCATTGCAAGACAGGAGGAGGATGAGAAGGGTCATGGGAGTGTACAGGGTGTAACAGCCCTCATACCTGAATTTTGAATAGTATTGTACTGTATGAAGTATTTGTAGTGAGCTAAAGTTTGCTTGAATATAATCTGGTATGTTTGTTTTGTAATTTCTTGTAAATCAGTGTATATACTTTGTTTTATGTAAGAAAATTATTTAAAGTCCATTTAATATGTTTAAGAACCGAATGATGCAAGAGAATTTCTTAAATGTTTGTAATTCCATGTATTAATGTAAGTTACGATGTCTACAGGACAAGTTTCTACAGTTTGAAAGGATTTCTGTAAATAATTTTGTATTTAAGTATCGCTAATTACCATTCCTGATCATTTTGTAATGTTAATTAATTTTTTATTAATTCCGATTGTTTTTAATATGTTTGATTGTATGAGTGATTGTTAATGATCGGGAAATATCGGGTGGATGGCTTTGAAGAATTCTCGTAATTTCGATAGACACTATATAAACAGATCGGCTGGACAGAGCAGTTAGTTGACATCATTCAGTGTTACAGAGAGTTTCATTCATTCATCCAGTTAGTTTTCCGAGTTGAGTTCACAGAGAATATCTTTGCGACTGTACAGAAGTGCATCTCTGTATTGTATACATTGTGAATATCGCTGACTTCGTTTTGATCAAATAAACAAACATCAACATAACCTTTTGGTGGACTTTTTTAATTAATCAATATAGTAATTAAACCACCGAAGATCTTAATACGTCGACGGGACGAGAAGTCATTAAATCGTCCAAAGAACGTAATAAGGGCTTATATTGGCGATGAGGCATGGAAAGATATTGTAGCAGGTATGAAAAGTAGTTCACGGAAGGGAAAAGATGACCATGACCACAAGCTGGCACTCGATTTCAGGCACAAGGGTGTGGGAAGATTTTCTTTTTTGGGTAAGGGTGTCAGGGATTGGAATGAGTTACCAAGGGGAATGATGAATAACTTACCGAAAACGTTACAAGAATTTAAAGTTAAAATTTGTAGAGGACAAATGTAGGTGGGTGCAGGATAGGGTGAAGTTGGGTGTGTAGGGAAATTGCCACTGGAGCATGTGCTCCATTTCAATTAAATTAAATTTAAAAAATTAAATATTTGTTTTTCAGTACTAACAACTAGGAACTTCACTAAGTATGTGATGATGAAATAAAGGTTAAGAGGCAGCAAAGGGGACATAGTACTTGTGATGATGCAGAGTGAGGGTATCATTCACATGGGCGGAGACGTTACCTTGCGCCACGCACTCTCCCTAACATGTCTTCATGTCCCTCTGAGGGTGGCACATCCCCTACTTTGGGAACCTATACTCTAATGAGTGAAACATTGGAGAATGTTCAAGTATGCCAACAGGCTATAATGCTGTCTATATGTACAAACTATTTATTCAAGTTAAATTAAAATAATTATCATTATCAGTTAAGAACAAAACAGCCTAATTTCTGTAACCTATATGAATAAAAGACGTTTATATGGTCATAGACCAATCAAAGCTTCCACTGAATAATTAAAACAAACAATGAAACAAAAACACAATGGCTGACAGGGCCCGGTGGAGCTGCAATATGAACAAAACAGGCCAGTAGTGGATCAGCAGGTGCTTTCTGTCAGGGATCCACCCTTGGAAGAAGGATTGGATTAAAACATAACTTACCTGGCAACCGAAAAAGAATACGAGAAGGTTTGTGGACCTTCAGTGATATAAAAAGAAAGGTAGTGAGATTACAGACCTCTTGGGGTAGATGAACCTGGTGAAGAATGAGAATCGTGATTAGAAAAAGACTACGTGAAAAGTTAAAGGGAATTAATGATACACCGACGCCAAATTTCAAATAAGAAGTAAAATCAAAAATTATTTAAGTATGTCCTACAAAGATTTACAGAGAAAGAAAAGGAGTTAAGAGGCAGAATAAATTAAACACAGGTAATCAGATAATAATGGAAGATCTCAGTGTTTATGTGAGGAGTAACAGAACAGATTCTGAAAAGTCAAGGGATCAGAGAGCTGCATAGTCAAGGGATCAGAGAGCTGCATAGTCAAATTATTGAGGAGAAGAAATTACAAGAATTCCATAAAAGAAATAGCTTGATCCATGGGAATTCGTGCTATAAGAACAAACACATAAAATCACCTTGTATACTTCATCTAATGTGGACAAGGGTATTTGGTGTCAATTATATGATATTAGACAGACAAATGACTAACAAGGTACATGTTAGACAGGAAAGCAGACTGAGGATGTGAAAGCTGAAAGATATAATCCCAGACATTGACTAGGAAAAATGTGACAAGGGTGGTATTAAGCACGGTGAATTGGAGGAATTCAAAAGGACACTAGTACACAAAGCAGAGATAGTGTGTGACAGAACAAGCACAAAAAGGAAGGGAAAATCATACTGGAATTTTGCATGTAAAGTAGCAGTACTAAAGCAAAAGAGAGAATTTGGACAATGGATCTGGATTAGAACTGAAAAAGTCAGGAACGGTTAAAAGGTTAGTAAAATAGGAAGCCAAATTGACAGTGCATGAAGAAAAGTAGAAGTGGTTGGAAAAATGGACAGAAACAGTGGAGGAGAAAGAAAGGAATAGAAAATAGCTCTATACAATCGCTAAAAATAAAATATAAGACAGGTATAAAAGAAGAATGGATGATAGAAATATAGTTGAACATATGGATGGGCTGAGGAATTTGAAAGGATTCATGTGGCAGGCTCGGATGTGACCACATCTTTCCCCCTGCCATATGTCTCGCCTCCTACATGAGGAAGACTAAAAAGTCGAAATATTGTGTAATTCTTTTGTTTTTGTGTTTTTACGTATCTCGCCCTCCTGCCTTCATCTGTGGTAAGTGACGGGTAACTGTTTATTTTCCCTATCCTATCTTATTTTCAGAAAGAATGTTTTGAAGACATACTAAATGTGGGAAAGACAGCTCAGTTGAAGAAACTAATATATACTATGGAAGATATCGGAATGGAGAGCTAATGGAAAATTTAAAATGGAGAGCCACTAAGGGAAATGAGTGTAGCAAACCATCTGGCATAAATGAATGTAAGCTTTCTCGGTGAGTCAGTTGCGTAATATCTTCTCAAGCTTTCCACTGGGATAGCACATTAATGTAGGGCACACTGATGTGCTATCCCCGTGGAAAGCTCAAGAGGATTTTATGCATCTGGCATAAAGTATCAGTGTAAATGATATGAGCAACAGGTGTTGTGAGAATATGGTGATTACTCAGAGTGCTGAGATTAATGTAGAAAGAAACAATCATTCCGGAAGACTGGAAAGGGTACTAAGGAAAATGTCAGAATTACCCAGGATACACTAGCTTAAAACATTCTGCAAATATACTTTAGATGATGGTGAGAAGGATAAATGGTATAGTGGACTACAAGAGAAGCGATACTACTTCAAACTAGGTAGTAGGTCAATGGATGGCATGATATTTACTGTAAAGCAAATACATGAGAGGCACTGTGAGTATGGTAAGCAAATAATCATGGCATTTTTTTGATATTGTGAACGCATATGATGGCATTTGCAGACAAAGTTTGGAAGCCCTGAAATTGAATTGGGTTATGAAGGGTTTGATTGAGACAGTTAAAAGTATGTGTGTGGGATGTGAGACATGTGAAACTGAGTTTGGAAAAGACATGGTACAGCAGAGAACTGCTGTCTCCCCACTTCAATCCCTTGCTGTTATGTAAGAGTAAATATAGAAGGTGGGCAGGACAATACCGGGAAAGGCATGATGTTTGTAAATGATGTCTGCAGTCAGAAGTGGAAGAACAGCTGGATACCTAGCAGAAAGCATTGAAATCTTATAGAATGCATTTATCTGCAGAATATAATAAAGTAATAATTGCAACTTTGAAGGATTGGTATAATTGAGATTTAATATGTGGAGGTCAAAACCCGATTTTTGTAGAAGAGTTTGAGTATTGAGAAAGTGTGATAGAAGAGAATGGTAGAAATAAAAAACAAAAAGAAGCAGAAAGCAGGAATTAAATAGGTGTGCTAAGAGACCTGCATGTGTAGCAGGGAAGTGCTACAGATACACAAAACTAACAAACTCTTTGAGTTATTTCTCCCTCTCCTCTTTTTTTATGGTTTTATGCCTCATCAACATCAAGGTCATTAGAGGCAGGAAAAGATTTGAGGCAAGGAACAGGAAGGAATTCAGCGATGGCTTTTTGAACAAATCATTTCAGCATTTGACTGGAGTGATTTCAGGAAGCAATGGAAAACTGAAATCTGGATGGCTAACTAGACAAATGTGATGCCAGAGCTTAGTCCCTCACCCACTATGCTTGGTAAAACTTTGATCTGGCTGAATGATAGACCTCATACTGTGAAGGATTTTGTAGTAAAAATGTTTATGAATTGTAGGTAGGTGTGTAGAACAAATGAAACTAGGACATTAGCTCAATCGCAATTAATAACAACTAGATGACCCGTGTGAAAATTTCGGGCATAAATTACAATGAATAGTGAGGTTAGTGGTTTGTAGTAGCATGAAAGAAGAGCCACCTCATTAGTAGCAACTGTTTATTTGTTTAGTTTAATAGGTATGTAACATAATATTTACAACATATTACCAAACAATTAGGAAAAACTCCTGAACATGTAAAACATATATATGACAAACTGTCATTGACATTAATGGAATCCACGCAGCAGATCCATATCTGTGATATGTGCTGCTACAATCATAACCGATGAGAAAATTTTGTGAATAAAATGCTCACATAGGAATTGTATAACAAAACAGAAACATTTCCTTAACAGAAGAAAATATCCGAAAAACTACTTACTGCACAAAAGACACAATTTACCGTATCCCTATGATACATGGTGTTGCTATCTGTTAGTAATGCACTCAATCCTTGTTGCACCAGTGAAGCAGTTTCTTGATATCTATGTGATACATGCTGCTGCTATCTAGTGGCTTGGTTCTGAACTGTCTCATACGTTCGACCTTCATGGTTATTACTTGTGCTCATTAAGGGTGAATTTCTGAAAAAATCTTTCTAAATTTATTATTTTACCTAAGTGGAGAGCTTAAAGTGACACCCCATTTATAGATTTTGGTTAGACATGAGGAAAGAAAAATAGCTCATGCCAAAAAAATAAAAGTTACAGAAATGATATTTTTGTCCTTTAAAGGTCAAATTCAGAAAAATTTCTTTCTTAAAATATGATTTTACCAAAAGTATAAACCTCAATCCTTAAAATGATATCTCATTTAAAGATTTTGGTTAGGTATGAAGGGAAATAATGGCTTGTGACAAAAAACACCTTTTAGAAATAAAATATATTAATAATAATAATTGATAAAATTGCGATGGAGAGCCTGCTCCGGTGGCAATCTCCCTGCACACCCTTTTCTCCTTTCCTCTTCCAACCTACTTTTGCCCTCAACTAATTTTTACTATAAATTCCTTCAATGTATCCAGTAAATTATTCATCACTTCTCTTGGCAATTTATTCCAGTCCCTTACATCCTTTCCTACGAAAGAAAATTTTTCCACACCCTTATGCCTGAAATCAAGTGCCAGCTTGTGATCATGCTCAACATTACCCTTCCAAGTAACTCTCTCTTAATTTCCCCACCAATATCTTTCCATGCTTCATCACCCATATAGGCCTTGTACACTCCCATAACTCTTCTCACCCTCCTTCTATCCTCCAATGAATCCCACTCCAGCTCCTTGATCATATTAGTTACCGACTGTGTTCTGTGGTAATTTCCAAAGACAAATCTGGTAGCCCTCCTCTGCACCCCCTCCAACTCTAGCAATTGATACCAAAATGTAGGTCCCAAACTACACCACCATATTCCAGCAGTGGTCTGACCAAAGTTTTGTACCCCAATTCCCTTACTTCTCTAGTGCATCCCCTCATCATTCTCTCCAACAGGTGAAGGATTTTGTACCCTTTCACTATTGCCTGTCCAATGTGTCCTGCCCAGTTAAGTATGCTATCAAATGTTATGCCAAGGTATTTACATTTAGTCTTCAATAAGTAGCTTGTTCCCCACTTTATAATTGTAAACAACCCTTAACTTTTTATCTGTGTATCTAATAATCTGGCCCTTCTTTGCATTTATCTTCATCGCATGTTGACTCACCCAGCTAGTTATCCTATCTAGATCACCCATCAGCTGTTTATAGTCTTCTATTGGGTTTGATCCTTTTATATAACATTATGGCATCTGCAAACAATCTAACTTCTATAGGAACGAAGTCTTTCTCGGCGTTGAGAATGGATGTAGTCTTCTTGGGAGACTAGCCGAGTAAGTAAGATGTTTCCACACGATATTTTGGCGATCTGAGACACTGTCGCCATCTTCTGGTGAAGTGCTGGATCCATCGGAAGGCTGGTTCTTATAGCCTCCGAATGCGTGCGTGGTTTGCGTGCGCGCATCTGGTTGGCTGACTTGGTCGGCACCTAGGCGGTGGAGTGGGGGTTGGCGCCGGTAGGAGGCAAGCGTGGGTGCAGTTGGTCCGAGGCCGCTGTGCTGTGCACTTCGGCACGCTGACGACGTATTGCATTGACCCCACTTGTGGGAAGATGTCCTCACCACGTGACAAATTCTGCATGGTTTATCGACATCATCAAGGATCTCCACCTTGGGCAGCATGACTTACTGGTGAGCTTCGATGTGGTGTCTCTGTTCACCAGGGTCCCTCTGAATGAGACGCTGGCTCTATTAGAACAGCATTTTGAGCCTGGTTTGATTGAATTGTTCCGGCACACACTCCAATCAACGTACTTCTTGTATAACGGGGAGTACTATGAACAGGTTGATGGAGTAGCCATGGGCAGCCCCTTGTCGCCAGTGATTGCAAACTTCTACATGGAGCACTTCGAAGATAAAGCGCTAGCTAGCGCTCACATGAAGCCAAGCGCGTTTTACCGCTATGTGGACGACACTTTTGTCGTTTGGCCCCATGGCAGGGACAGCCTGGAAGGTTTTCTCCAGCATCTGAATAGCATCAACAAAAACATCAAGTTCACGATGGAGGTGGAGGAGAATGGCCGGCTTCCTTTCCTAGACATTCTGATAGAAAGGAAACCAGATGGGACACTCAGACACTCTGTGTACAGGAAGACTACGCACACAGACCTGTACCTGAACGCGCGTAGTCACCACCACCCAGCACAGCGCAATACGGTGCTCACCACGCTGGTACACAGGGCGCAAGCGATTTGCAATGACGACAGCCTCCCGGGCGAAGTCAACCACCTACGGCAGACATTCAGACGCAATGGGTACTCGGAGCATCAGATCAGATTGGCATTCCGAGAACCGAGACGCAAGCTTAATAACACCGAGAACGAGCCACAGGATCGCATTGCCTTCTTGCCATACTCCGGTCCTACAACATCGAGAATTGGCAGAGTTCTGGCCAGAAATGGGATTAAGACCATCTTCCTGCTGCCACCGAAGCTGAAGAACATCTTGCGCTCCCCCAAGGATGACCTGGCACTCCGAACACCGGGAGTTTATAGCATTCCATGTGAATGCGGTGAGAGATACATTGGCCAGATGGTACGGTGCATTAACCAGTGATGTCTGGAACACGCCCGACACGTGCATCTGGGGCAGAGCAAAAAATTGGTGGTGGCAGAACATAGCCTGGAACAACGCCATGGCTTCGATTTTGAGAATACCAGGATATTGGTGCGTACAAGGAACTTCTGGGACAGTATTCTCACAGAAGCAGTTGAAATTCGCACCATGCGCAATCTCGTCAACCGGGACGGTGAATACCAGCTGAGCGAAGCGTGGACACCTGTCATCAATGCAATACGTCGTCAGCGTGCCGAAGTGCACAGCACGGCGGCCATGGACCAACTGCACCCACGCTTGCCTCCTACCGGCGCCAACCCCCACTCCACCGCCTAGGCGCCGACCGAGTCAGCCAACCAGATGCGCGCACGCCAACCACGCGCGCATTCGGAGGCTATAAGAACCAGCCTTCCGACGGATCCGGCACTTCACCAGAAGATGGCGACGGAGTCTCAGATCGCCGAAATATTATGTGGAAACATCTTACTTACTCGGCTAGTCTCCCGAGAAGACTACATCCAATCTAACTTCTGACAGTAAATCATTAACACAATCATTCATTAGAATAACAATGGTCCCAATACACTAACCTGTGGGACTCCCATGTTCACTCCTACTTCTTTTGATACAGGTTTCCTACCTAACTTTTTGCTTTCTACCTTTTAGGGATTCTTCTACCCAGCAAATCACCTTTTTATCACCTCCAATAATTTTTACCCTTTCAGCACCATATTATGATTCACTTTGAAATATCTAGTTCTACACTATCAATTTGACCTTACCTGTCCATTTGATCAGAAATATCTTGCATATAGCCTACTAACTGAGATTCACATGAATATTCTTGTCTAAAGCCATGTTGCTGACTTGTAAACCACTCATCTTCTCCACAGACACTACTAATATGGTTGAACATTAATCTCTCCATTAATTTACCTACCACTGATGTCAAGATGATTGGCCTATTGTTTTCAACCCTGTTTGTCACCCCTCCTTTATGGAACGGTACTATCATCGCACATTTCCTATCATCTGGTAAACAACAAGTATCCAGACTCAATTTAAATAATGTTTCCAGGTAAGGTATGATGTCCGATCCTACTATCTCCTACTGTCATCTGTAGTAATATTATCAACACTGGCCCCTTTTCGCTTTTTTAGAATCCTTAGTTCCTTCATATTTAATTACAAATTTTCTAATCTTCTCACCTTCAACTGAGTGGATAGGCTCGTTTTCTAATATAACCCCTGAATTATTGTCCCTAATGATCTTACTGAACCATTTACTTAATAACTCTACCTTTTTTAAATCCTCAGTTACTTCTTCTCCATCCTTATCTATAATTGGCTCAATATCCCCTCTTCCCCTCAGTTTCCTGATATAGCTATAGAAATTTCTTAACGTATAAGTCAGAGGTTCTCCTGCACCAATAATATTCTCCTTAGCCACTTTCTTTGACATTATTAATTCCTTGGTTAGTTGTTTCATGACTTCCTACTGCCCTGCTGTTTCTTAACTCTGTTATGTTCTTGTCTCGCCAATCTCTTTAACCTCCTCACCTCCCTGATATAGTATGAAGGTTCTGTACTTCTCTTTATTCTCTGTTTTGGAATAAACATTTCTTCACCATTTTTTATTATTTCCTTGAACTCTTCCCACTTTGTCTCCACTGAACTTGAGCCATTTTTCCATTTCATAAAATTAATCCTGAAATATCTTTTCAGTTCCAAGATTTGTGCCTTTTTATAATTGTATCTATTTCCCCCTTCAATTCTGGCCACTGGTTTACTGAATCCCTTTATATCCATCAGAACTGCATTTTTATCACTTATTCCTTCAGTTATTTGACTCCTGAGTAGGTTATCATCTGGCTTTATTAGGAAAATATCCATGTTTGGTCCCCTTGTTTTTTGCTCAACCACCTATGTAAAGCCTCCTTCCCTTACTAAGGTATTTGCAAATATCTGTTCCTTTGTGTTATTAATCTTATTTCCTACCCACTTGGCACATGGTAAGTTCAAATCCCCACCAATAATGACCATTCTATGCTCACTTCTGAATTCTGAATATAATTTAGTTTCTCCCCATCATTCATTTTTCCAGTACGATAACCAGCCAACTTTTTCTTTTTTATTTCCCCAGAAGTCTACCCCAAGTAACTCATGGTCATGATCTCTGAACACCAGTGAACTGCTAACTAGTATGAATACCCCTCCCCCAGCTGCTCCTCTATCTCTGTGATAAGCTAGGAATACACACACACATTTGTGCGCCAGTAATTCCGTGGCGATCCATATAGACGATAAAATGTGTGTGTTAATTGTCTAACGACAAGCCGCATCACAAGCCAAATAACAATCGTTACGCATTTGAACGTGGCGAGCAAACGCAACGGTAATCATACACACAGATATCTCACTTAACAATTTACTCGCGGCACATAAGACTTGGTTAATGTCTAACAAGTTAAGTAAGATGAGCAGAGAATTTGTAGCTCATTTAATTGTGACATATCAGCAACATACTCCATTGTGAAAGGTGAAACCAAAAGAGTATGCGAACAGAAACTTAAAAAAATTAGGATATAGTGCATTGATAGAGGTTTGTGAGAAATATAATATACAAGTTGATAGTGCATTAATGAAAAAAGAACATCCATTCTTTGCGGAGTACTTCTCGCAAGAAATATATAAAAAAATGAAAATTTGACAAGAAGTGGAATAGGCGAAGACAAAATCTACAAAACTAATTTACGATATTACTACCACTTACTACTGTTTATGAGAAATCAACACGAACCATTGGACAGTATCAGCAATATAGGAAGCCCAAATTATGAGGGGGAAGATGTATCTGTGCATTTATGGAATACTGAAGAAATTGAAGAAAATGCTTTTCAAATAGTACAAGTAGCAGTATATGATCATGTTTATAGTCTTCCTGCAACCACTTTTTTTGTCATACTGTCCGTTTCTTTTTCATTTTTACAGCTCTAATATAAGCTGCTGCACGAATAAATACATTTTTTTGTGTAGAACTTAAAAACATGATTCTTTTCAATATTGTCACGTTGCTTGTAACATAACCTAACTACACTTGGCTCGCGATGTTTTTGAAGTCCCAGTGAGCCGCGAGCCGGGAAATCATGACGGATAAATCCATAGACGACTACCATAAACACAACAATTTGAGCGCGGCGAGCCAGCTGAACGACAAATGTGTGGAACTGATGTTCCTGTGTATGGGCTCTGACAAGTATAGGCTCGTCACGAGAATATCCGCGCGTAAATGTTTGGCGAGCTTACTCGTGCGCAAATGTGTGTGTATATGGGCAGCCATACACTCTGTAACCATCAGGAAAAACCTCATTGTCTAGTACTCCTTCTTCTAACCAGGACTCTACCCCTATAACTACATGAGGTTCTTGTAATTCTATTAGGTTTGCAAACTCCATTACTTTGTTCATTATACTTCTACAGTTTACCAGTAACACTCGTATCACTGGCTTTGTGATATTTCCAGCACTAACATTCGCCTTCCCAGATCTGCTCTCCCCCCCCCCCTTTTCTGTTATTGTTTAACAAGCTCTTCTATTTCTTTAGTATTAGTGATTTTTCTAACTATGGATCTACACTCAGTATCCCTATGACTACCTATTTTTACTCCCTCGCCAGCAGCCCTTAGTCTAAAAAAGGCACAGTCCTGACCCCGTCACCACTGGAGGTGAGCTCCCTCACAGCCCAAGACAACAACTCACTCATGGCGACTTAGGACTTGCATGAGCTCCACCCTAGTGTGCTGCCCTCCTTCAACACTTTCTTCAGCTCACTCTCTATACTATAATTAACTTTTCTATCCAGCGCCGTATTTAGGATCTGTGGGCCCCTAGGCTATTCCTGTGGTGCGGGCCCTTTAGGATCCGTAGACTATAACTGTGGTGCGGGCCCTTATATATAAAGCAATTTCGATTACTTATTATTAAATTAATAAACCTTAATGCAAAATATTGGATGATTCAATGATAGTAAAAATATACGAGGATAACTTACTGAAGAATCGTAAGTTTGAAATGTGTTATCTGTATCGTTTCCGAGATTGAAGTGAATGAGTTTAGCAAGTTATGCTCCAACGTTCAATTTATCGACTGATGATCGGTATAACTTTGCTGAGAACATGTTTTTATTATTATTATTATTATTATTATTGCAACAAAAACTGACAGAATTACAAACTCAAAAGACACAATAACAATTAAAAAATGGAAGTAATGAACATGTAGAAAATTACCGCCCAATTTCTATACTGTCATCTTTCTCCAAAATTTTTGAATCACTTATGAAAGATAGGTTAACCAGCTTTCTGAGCAAATATAATATCCTTAGCAAATCTCAGTTTGGTTTTCAGGCAGGAAAAGGAACAACATCAGCAATAGCACAGTTCACAAAAAATGTACTTGAAGCTCGACAGAGGTGATCATGCAGCAAGTCTATTCCTAGACTTTTCAAAAGCCTTTGATACTGTTGACCACAACATCCTCATGCAAAAACTAGAAGCAATAGGTATAAGGGGTAGTGCAAAATCCTGGTTCCAGTCATATTTAACCAATAGAATACAAAAAGTTGAAATCTATGCTATCCCGGAAAACTCAAATATTTTATGTAAGTTCCTGTCTGAACCAAGATCTGTAAATATAGGTGTCCCACAAGGAAGTATTCTAGGCCCCATATTATTTCTAATTTATGTAAATGATTTTATATCCAGTATCAGTCACGGGGATAAAATTTTATTTGCAGATGACAGTAACATCATCATCAGTGATCCCTCAGTCAATGAACTCCAGGCTAAAGGAAACGCAGCTCTTATAGAAGTCCCAAAATAATAAATTGACCCTCAATATAAATAAGACAAGCAGCATCAAATTCATTTCACTTAGCAGTGTTCAACAGATAGACTTAAAACTGAACAATGAACACATTGTGTGTGTTGCAAATACAAAGTTTCTGGGAATGACCATTGATCACAAATTAAAGTGGAATGAACATGTACAAATTTTGGGAAAGAAAATATCCACAACCAGTTTTGCACTTAGAATTCTAGCTCATGTAAGCAATGATGATTGCCTCAAAATATTATACTTTGCACATCAATTCCATAATATCCTATGGAATCATTTTTTGGGCTTCAAGCAAACAAAATGTAAACACTATTTTCAAATTACAAAAATGGTCTGTCAGGATAATAGCAAAAACTTCAAGGAGAACCCATTGTAAGGACATATTTAGAAAATTAGGCATCCTGACTGTTCCATCCTGTTATATCTTCAATTCTATAATGTATATAAAAAATAACTTACAAGACTTCACCACAAACAGTTCCGTCCATACATATTCCACAAGGTCAAAAAATGATCTACACATAGAGAGGAAATTAAAAAGTAAAACTCTAAATAGTTTTTTCCACAAGGGAGTGAAATTGTATAACAAACTGTCAGTAGAAATTAAGGGAGAAAAAAACCCAGATCTTTTTAAGAAAAGGCTAAAAATGTATCTAGTAAAAAATGCTTATTACTCCGTAGAAGACTATTTATAGTACTCAAATTATGTAAAACACCTGAGTCTATTAAATTAGTAGTTACAGATAAATTGTACAAATCTTATGTATATTTCTATATGCCTTACATTTATAGTTGAATATCCAAATGTTCACATTATGTATAAAAATTTAAAATGACGAAACCAATATACATGAAAATGTTTCATATGGTGAATAAATGAAATGAAATGAAATGAATGAAATATGAAAGTATAGGCCTACCTTTGAGGATAAAAGATGATTTAGATCACCAAAGCACTTAACAGAGAAACATTAAAAATACAATATTGACTATTCACACACATATGTCAACAGAAGACAATGACTAAACTGTTTTAGACAGCGCTCCACTAATAAGAGCCTTCCCCCCCACACCAAGCGATTGTGATTCCTGAATGCTGAAATAAAGTTTTAAAAGAAATAAAAAAGTGACTTAAAGCAACAAACTAAATAAAAAAAGAATTAATATTGAATTCTAAGTACACCTATTTCAATTATAATCAAATGTATTTTTTTAATAACTACTTACTTTCTAAAAAATCATTAAAACTTGACCTCCCACCTCTTTTCGCTGTTTACATTGTATACAAAATGAATTTATTTTACCAAACCTTCTGGACATTGTAGCAATTTCGTTGGTTGTTTGGTGGTTCAAGACATGATTTAAGATATCTTTGATTGTTTAGGCTTGCAGGTTCAATTTTTCTGCTAAGTCAATTCACAGGTCCCTTTTAAGTTCACATCTGATTTATTTACCAAGCACATACATCTATCCCAACCACCACCACTAATTATACTTGTTCATTTTGATCATGGATAAGGGTATACAGTACTTCATTTCCTCCTATTGCAAGTTCTGACCATGCTTCTGCCAATCGAGTCTACACACTGTGTCACTACCTCTCACTACTACTAGATTGTCATTCGTCACTAAACAACTTCCCTAACGTGATCAGCAGACAACATTTTAATACTATTAGATCCACTATACAATTATACAGGGCGTGCTGTGACCTTGACTCGGCTCCTGTGGCAGCCAGCTACAGACCCAATCTCGCAGCGGTTAGTCTCAGACTGACTCAACAATTACTTTTTTGCCCCGCCCACCTCCGCTCACAACAACTTCGTGGCAACTTCAGCTTTACAAATAGTATACCTGGCTTAATACTGTCTCGCCACAACATGAAGGCTAAGGAATTTTATTTCGTATTGCAGGTGTACAACAGAGACTTCAATCTACATCCATATGCCCCAACCACAGTATACCACAACATTATGCCACAAGGGTTATAAGTCCTCATTGCTGTGCCGCGAAGTTGATACTTTTTGATATAGGTGCATTGCAATGTTATTTTACGGTATACCCATACTTCAAAGGATTTAACTGCACATGCATGAACATTGTTTTCGCTTTTCATTAGCATTTCAGGACTTTCAGTGCTAAAACCGTGTCGGAAATAGGTATCTTTCTTTTCATGTGTTTAATTTTTTTTTCATTAGGTGTGGGCCAATAGGCTACAACCTATGTAGCCTATGCCTAAATGCAGCCCTGTTTCTATCAATACTGTTCTCCACACCTCCCACTATCACTACCCTATCCTCCTTGGTGAAACCTCTACAAAGTGAACCTATATCCTCTATTACCTGACTTAAAGTTGCACTAGGTTTGAAAAAACTTGTAACCTGGTGACCTGTGCCTAGCTGATCCTGCAAAAGTAGGCCTTGGCTACTACCTAGCAGCAGAACCCTTTTCTTCCTATTCTTTCCTTGCACACCCCTATTCCTAGAGGCCTGCTGCACCTACTCCTACATCTACATGAGGCTCCTCCCCTCCTGACTCTGGTATTACCAGGTTAAACAGGTCAAACCTATTTTCCCCAACAATTTCTGGAGTGTCTGGCTTCATCATCCTGTTTACCGTTTTTTCCCTACGATCCTTATCTCCCTCTTCTCCATACCCACCATCTCATTCTTCCACTATAGGCTGAGCCTCCACAGGCTTTTTCACCATAGGCGATGACTCCACAGGCTTAGCTTAAAGGGTCTTGACTCTTTCCAACAACACTAACTGTTTCATCTTTCTTACTCGTCCTTACGCCCTTCTCCCTGTTCCGTTCATTCCTAATGCAAAGTGGACAAAACCTAGGAGAGCCTCATTTATTTCCCACATTCCCTCTCCACCACATGCCCAATGAAACTCCTTACACCCACTGCAACCCATACCATTCTTCATGTTCCTGCCACAGGCGCCACATTTTCCAGACATGATTTTTCCAAAATACTTCAAATACCTTCCATCAAATTGTAAAGTAGCAAGAATAATACTGTATTACTGATTAAAATATGGTATTACCGTTGGTAGATTATTATTGAGGGGAGTAGTTTTTTCAACTACCAGATTCTAATTTAGGACAATTTAACCAGACTTCCCACACAACACCTACTTTATTCCTGATAGCCAGGGGCGGATCCAGGATTTTGGTTTCGGGGGGGGGGGGGGCTTGGCTTGAGTGAATTTTTGTTTTGGGGGGGGAGGCTTGAGTCGGCCATGGGGTAGTCTTTATAGCCTCCTCGGGCCTCGAATCTGTAAGTCTCCAAAATTACAATTTCGGGGGTGGACCCAGATACTTTTGGGGGGGGGCTTGATCCCCCTAGCCCCCCCCCTGGATCTGCCCCTGCTGATAGCTGTAACTACACTAGTATACCACTGACCTGCAATAGTACCACAACTCTGCTATATAAGAGGTGATCGAAAATTAATTAAACAATTTCCCTACTCTGCTGCCCAAGTCTACAGATACACAATTCATTATAAGATCTGATAGTTGTCTCAATCTCTAGGAACTAAAATACTGAACTGTTACAAGACCCTCTATATACTTAGTTTGCTACTATATCCACTAATTTCCAACGTGCTCTCTACTGTATTGTAAATTACAAATACCTGTTTTTGTTAAGAAATTGAATTATCACAAAGTCCACTTCCCTCATTTTTCAGGAAATTTGTTTGTTAATTCTGTTAGTCACACATGTTAGTCAACTTTCGCAAATGCCTTTCCTATGTAATTTAAACCAATACTTTTACTACACCATATTAATCAGGATTTACATGTGTCTCTTAACCACCACTGTAGCATCTACCACTATTTTTTTTCCTTTGATTGCAAATTTAAGATATACCTAACCCCGCTTTCTCGTTAGTAAGGAACAGCACTCTCTTGGATTTATTTCATTGATATATGATAATACGCAAAATATTTTGAATGAAATGGACAAGGTAAATCAAGTAAACACTGTAGATGCTTTTAAGGTTTCATATGGTAGGTCCTGATGTGTACACATCTTCTCCCTGCCACACGTTTCGTATCCTACATGATTAAGTATACGAACTGAAATATTGTGAAGTGTGAAATTGTGTGTGTATGTTTTCTTGTATTGTCTGGCCCTCCTGTCTTCATCTGTGGTAAGTGACAGGTTATTTTTCTGTATCCTGTCTTATATTCAGTGCTTGACAATAGTTAAATTGTCACCATTGTCCAACTTTTAAAGCTTTAGACAGAGTAAATAATAAAATGGTGGTAAATAAAGTAAAACCCATTGGTGTAGATACAAAAGTGACTTGCTGGGTAGATGAATCCTTAAAAGGTAGAAAACAAATAATGAAAGTAGAAAATGCAGCATCAAATGAGATGGAAGTGAAAATAAGATGCCACCGGGCAGTGTACTGGCAACACTGCCATTAACTATTCTAATGAATTATTGTGTTAATGGTTTACAATCAGAAGTTAGGTTGTTTTAAGATGGCACTACAGTTTATGATAAGATTAAAATGGGAAAGGACTGTTAAGCTGCAGTGTGACTGAGACATAATATCTAACTGTGTAGGTCAACATGGAATGAAGATAAATGCAAAGAAAAAAAACTGAAGGTAGTTTAGGATTACAGAGTGTGGAAGGAATTACTTGTTGAGGTCCTGATGTGTAAATATCTTGGCATAATATCTGATAGTAAACTCAAATGGATGGGACACATGAAGCATGTGGTAACAAGAATTTTCAAAGTCCTTTATTTATTAGATAGGATAACGTTGGGATGTAACAGAGAATTTAGTTATAAAACTTTGGTCAGACCATTGCTTGAATATTTTATTGTAGTACGGTAACCACATTTTGGGTACTAAATACAGGAGTTGGATGGGGTGCAAAGAAGGGCTGCTAGAATTGTCTCTGGAAATTATTGCAGAACACAATCAGTAAATGAATGATAAGGAACTGGATTGGGATTAACTGGACTACCAGAGAGTGACAGCAGTGTACAAGACATATACCATACTGATGATGAGGCTTGGAAGGGAATTTGTAGAATCAGGAGTGATGTATGGAAGGTAAAATATGATCCAGGCTTGAGGGAGTGGGTAAATTCTATTCTGTATTTAAGGGAGACAAGGATTTGAATAAATTACCATAACAAGCACTTAAAAATTTACCAAAAACATTGAAATAATTTAAAATTAGGATGGGGAAATTACACCCACAGAACTTGAGATAATAAGCAAAACTGGGAAAATAGGAGTGCAGGGCTGTTGCCATCAGAGCATATGTTACATTACATTTGAATTAATTTATTAAAAAACTATTAATTAGCTCTTGGTTTAGTACAAAATGGAATTTGTAAGTTTTCCTTTGATGACCAGGGATTGGAGCAAGTTGTTTAAGGAATGGATGAAGAATTCACCTCACACAGTCAAGCAGTTCCATAATGTGCATAAATCATAAGAAGGTTTAGGTAAACAATTATCAGATTGCAAGCACCAACAGAATTAAATAGTTCAGTTAGCTAGCATGGTATTGATCAGACAAGTGATTTTTTTTGTACTTCAAAATGTTGTGCAGTTTGTATACCACGCCTTCTCGCCACACCGTATCGTAGGCTGCAGTAAGGTCAACAAATACAGCACAAGTCTTCAATTGTCTCTCGAATCCTGCTTCTATGTAAGTAGCCAAGGCCAGCACTTGATCCTCGCAGTTTTTTGCATGTCTAAATCATGCCTGTTCAACAGGGAGGTTTTCAAAAATAATTGTAGATGATCCTTTCAAATAACTTGTAAGTAGTACTTAGAAGTGAAATATGTCTAAAATTCTCTGGAACATCAGTGCTTTTTCCAGGCTTCAGAATGGCTATGATCTTTGTCCATTTAAACTCCGCAGGGATGACACTTGTCTGTAGTATGTTAGTAAAGAAGCGGGCCACCATTTTTTTGTATGTTTTCCACAGTGTGTGAGGAACTCCAGGTGAACTTCGTCAAAACCTGGAGCCTTCCCATTCTTCATTTGTTTCATGGCCCTTGCCACCTTATATCGGTGACAGGGGATGAGAGGTTTGTTGGGGCAGAGTATAATCTTTTTTTAGATGGAACAATTGTTTTTTCACTTTCCGAGTATGATCTTTATCAGCAGTCACTCTAGACATGTTGGCAAGTTGGTCTGGAGTGACTTGATGCTTTGCTTGAGGGATATGTGGGGTTCCACCTAGCTTTTTAAGGAAGCTCCATGCTTTCTGGCTGGACTTCTTGAAATTCAAGATTTGCACCGTGTCATTCCATTTGAGTTTATGCCATTGTCCAGGTTCTGCAGCAGTTTGTTGGCTACTTCTGTAAGCCCATTCTGTTGGAAATCATCATATAGCATGTTTCGTTCCAGCACGGGATATATTCTTTTCTAATAGACTTTTTAGCTGTCGCTATGGTTACACTGACAAATCTATTATAATTTTTTGCTAATGGAGGTATCCATCTTAGGTTTTTATACAGGTTACCAGCAAATTCTTCCCACTTTGCTTTCCCAAAGTTCCATCTAGGTAAAGGAGAGGATCTAATTATGGGAATTGTTAGACCAACTTCTAGCAAAACTGGTCAGTGTTGACTATGTGGAAAGGCTTGTAGGACTTGTCTTGTAGTTGGTAGAGGGTGGCTTTATCATCACATGAGACAAAACATAGATCTGGGTTGGTTTTGGTGTTCGATTTTCCTGATTTAAAAGTACCTGCGTCTTTCGCGTTAAAAACTAAGTTCATGTTATTTGCTGCCGCCCATTCCTCTAGCCTGATTACATCCTGGTTGTTTTCTGTGAACTTCCAATATGTGTGATAGCTGTTGAAGTCTCCAATATACATAACAGGATGGTCGAGACTCTGGTAGAAATTCACTTGGCCATGAGACGGAAATTTCAATGTTGTTCACTGTGGTAATAATGTAGATGTTATTTTTGCTGCATGATGAGACGAGGTAGGCATGGCTAATAGTATTTTGCACATATGTTGCGCACCCGTAACTTTGATGATATTTGGCACCTAAGATTTTGTAGCCTTGTATTTTTCATCTCAGACTCAGCTGCAAATCATCCTTGGTGTAGGTTTCTTGAATGCAGGCTATATTGACATTGTGATCAAGTAATAACTTTGAAAGGCAATCGCTTTTTGATCGGCTTACTCCTTCCATGTTAAGTTGGCAAACCCTTAGTGAAGGTCCAAGGGTTCTTGCCTTTTGGTTCTGATGAGAACTGTTAGGTGACATGAGGATTACTGTGTTCTGGTTGCCAGGCGATCCTACAGGATTATCTGGCAGGCCGACAGTGTAGACTATTTAGCTGTGCAAGCACGTTGCCCAGGGTGTACGACAAGGAGGCAGATAAATAAGCAAAGTAAGAAGAGTGAATAATGGTCTGCCTCAAGGATCAGTTCTTGCCCCACTTCTTTTTAATGTACCTATATATTTCCGACATTCCTCAAACAGAATCCATGATCTTATGCTGACGATCTGGCAGTAGTACAACAATCCAATCCAATCCAATTCAGCAAATTGAAAATAGTTTAACAGGAAACCTCAAAACCCTGAGCAACTGTTTTAAGAAATGACGTCTCGTACCCAGTTCCAGCAAGACGGAAACTAGTGTCTTCCATCTGAACAATAGGGCGGCGAATCTCTCGCTTGACGTTCTTCTTGATGGCACTCCCCTCTGACACAACCCCTTCCCCAAGTATTTGGGAGTCGTAATGGATCGCACCTTGTTGTAGGCCTACAATAAACATCTAAACAATCTTGCATCAAAACTAAGAACCAGAAATAATATTTTGCGGAAGTTAATTGGCACCTCCTGGGGAGCATCCGCCTCCACACTCCACACATCAGCACTGAGCCTAGTGTATTCTACAGCTGAGTACTGCTCATCTGTCTGGATGAATAGCACTCATGTTAAAAAGATTGACACAGTTTCGAACCAGACAATGCAGATAATTTGTGGATGTATCAAGACCACTCCACTGTACTGGCTACCCATTTTGTGTAACATCAAACAGCCTACGATAAGACGACACAATCGCCTAATTGCTCAATATAATAAGATCTGTCATAACTTGGATCTTCCTATCCACGACGACATGGAAAATCAGATTCAGAGACTTAAATCAAGAAGTTCTAGCATAAAAACAGCAAAACAGATTATATCTGATAATTTTAAAGGGATAGAACCATTGAAATTGGAGTGGATAGCCTCAGTGCCACCAGAATGGCACTTCTTGTTTGACAATCAACAGACACTAAAGGGACTCAACCTTCCTCGCAAGACCTGGGCAGCTCTTAACAGAGTTAGGTCTGGTCATAGCAGATCTGCTTCAGCTCTGTACACATGGGGAATGAGAGATTGACCGAGATGCGACTGTGGTTAGGAAACACAAACCATCCGTCACGTGACCTTTGATTGCCCAGTTTGAGCTTTCAGGGGATCACCGATAGACTTTATTAATATTTCGAATGAAGCTCTACATTGGCTGCACCAGGTTGATTTTGAATTTTAATTATAATTTAATGTTACATTGTATTATTGATTTTGTGCATAGCCATAAGATAAATAAATAAACTAAACAGTGACAATAAAAATAGTGCATGAAAGCATTACAGATATGGTGGTCCTCAACTGAAACATCTTATTTCTGTAATGATTCTAACACACAAAATAAAAAAACTTGATAAATTGTTGTCTACTTTTTTCCATGCAAAATATTTTTGCTCGAATATAACAATACAATCAATAAATATGACATGAAAACAAAGGAGAAATCCAAGATATATGTAATAAGATTTAGGGGAACCATCACTTACCACAGCTGGAAACAGGATGGTGCAAAAACAGTAAAAACACAAACATGGCACATAAAGAAATGTTCAGGATTAAACCTTTCTTTGACAGTAGAACATGACATTAACAGGATGAAAGTCAGAGTGTAGTTACCAATTCACTGCTCATTGGCAGTTAATTGTTAGGGCAGGGAAGTTTAGTGGAGATAATTCAGCATGAGAACGATGAGGTCATTTTTCCATTTTGAATTTCCTCGACCAAACTTCCCTGATTTCACAATTAAACGTCATTGGGCAATGGCATTTTAATTGCCTCCTGACTATCACATTGTCATTAAAATAGATTGAAATGTTGAAACAGACTTTGACTGCCATAATTTCTATGCTGTTACTGGAAGGCACCAGTGGCACCAGCATACAAACTGTGATTGTTTGGTCCCACAGTGTTTTCCTTTATACCTATTGAGGCTATTGTACATGTTCTGAACAAGAAGAAAATAACAATAAAGATATGTATATGGAAAACAGAGAATATAAATAAAAATATTAGAAAAATTGCTGAGAGAAAGGCTCTGTCTGAAGGAAAAACCAATCAGGAAAAGGAGAGTGTTCTCAGAAAAAGCAAGAGTGAGCCAGAGAATGAAGGAGTACTGGCAATGGAGGAAGGAAATTGTATAATTATAGCACATTGATGGCTGAAACAAAAATATATTATGTGTATACATATATAAGTAGGGGAGAGTGGGGCAAAATCGACTGGTTGGGTCAAACCGACCCCCAGAAGATTTCCCATTAGGTGCTGCCCTCGGGCAGCAGCATTATGAACTAGTTGGAGAAGGTGTAATAATGAGCATTTTGAGACTGGTTTCGTTCGTGTACTGGCCATTGTTAGGATTATGCGAAGCGTTAAAGTTTTTAACAGTTTCTTTTCAGAGTTTCACGACGTCTGTTTATGGCTTTGAGGATTATCACGCCAATCTGATTTACCATTGGTGAGTAAATATGATTATTCAGTGTCTTTAGCTGTATTTTTATTGTAAATGTAGCTTAGAAAGTGTTGATCGTTAATCTGAAATCGCCACATTTGTTTTGTCGTGTACTGCGGAGCAAAACCGTCAATCAGTGATGGGGCAAAACCGACCTTCGTGTTTCATTAAATTTACTGTACATGAGGATGAGATTTAATATGAAATAAAAAGGCTTTCGCGAATTTTTTACTTAACACAAAAGTTGTTTTACTTGTTAGCCTACATAAAAAAGTTAAAACCGCTGGAAATCGGTATTTCTAAGGGCCTAAGGTAAGTTTCTATTTCAAGTAAAATGTTATCTTAACGTTAATAAAACCTCTTCTTTAATTTTTTTTAAATACTCACAGTAAACAAAGTTATGCGTAATTCGTCTCTGTTCCTAAAACTAAAGCACCTACATTTGGATTTCAGATATGGTGAGGAACTACGTGCGAAAGACAACTCGGCAGAGCTGGTCACAAGAAGGAATGAAGGGGCAGTAAACACGGTTCTTGAAGGACAGATGTGATACACTGCAGCATCTGAATGTTTGAACATACCTAGAACAACATTGATTGACAGAGTGAAGAAAGTACGAAAAAATGATCTGACGCCCGAGCTGGCTTCTGAAAAGCGATTAGGTCGCTATGATACCGTGTTTTCTTAGGCTCAAGAAAAGGAAATAGTTGAGTATGTATTATTTATGGAAGAAAGACTCTTTGGCCTGACAATTTCCGATCTACGGCGGCTAGCATTTGATGTAGCAGAAAAAAATATGATAAACCATACCTTCAACAGAGCCGAAAAATGGCAGTCAAAGATTGGTATTACGGATTCGTTAACCGACATCCTCAATTAAAACTAAGGTCACCAGAGCATACATCTTTAGCTCGAGCTAAAGGGTTTAATAGAGTTGCCGTTGGGAAATTTTTTGATCTAAGCACTAAGCTCCAAACAAAACGTGAAAATGAATAGGTAAAAGAAAAGAAAATGAATCTTAATGAAGATGAAGATGACAGTGACTTGAATGTAGATGAAGAGGCTTGCATATTCTGCAATTAATTATATTCGAGCTCAAAGGACAGGGAGGGATGGATTCAATGTCAGAACTGTACGGGATGGGCCCACGAGGCTTGTACAAATTGTGAAGAAGAAGATGAGAATTTCGTTTGTGACTTTTGTTCTTAAAATTAAATTTGACCTCATGTAGTGTTAATTTCTTATTTCATATTGACAAATGCCTCTTTATTTTATAAAAACTTGCAATTCTATACTATATTTTTTGTAAATGCTGGAATAAACTTTTTTACATGAAAATCTTATGGGTGTCTGTTTTACCCCACCCATGGGGCAAAAACGTCGTTTTGTCAACATCAGAAAAAAAAATTTGACAAAAATTAAACTACTTATCATTAATGAATTATACATGAATATGACACATCTTTAATATTCAGATAATATTAATAAACTCATTTTACAAAATATTTTTGGCAGAAGTCCGATTTTCATAAGATATAAAGTTAAGAGGTCGGTTTTGCCCCACTCTCCCCTAATGGAATGTGATTACAAGACTTTACATACAGGAAATGAGCATGTGAAAATTATGAAACATCACAAGCAAAAATGAGTAAACTTATTATGGAAATTGAGAGGTGTACGGAAACATCAAACTACTTTTGCCACGCAAGAAACTGATGTCACAAAATTAAAACTTTCCCATATTCTTTGTAGAGCCGCATTGTAGAAAATATTTATCTATTAAAATCAATCTACAAGATAAGGATGTTTTACAACACTATTCGAAAGCCACATTCAGTTTATCTTTGCTCATGTTTTGCCTTGTAAACCTCTTTAACTCTGTTTTGTGGGTTCTTTCTGCCTTGCAACTAAACAAAATGCTTTTGATGGCATACGCGTTTCGCCTTTATTCAAGGCATCATCAGTGCCAGTTTAAACTTACCACTGATTTGTTTGTAGCTAGTGTTCGTCTCTTTCTACACAATCTAGCAAAGGACGTAGAGTATCATCACCACTACCTGGAATAAGTAAAGGCATTTTTAAATCATATATTCCATTAGCCATTTATTGGTTTTTAAAATTGTTCAATGCAGCGAAAGCTCTGTTAAATAGTTTGGCTCAAATTTCCACTTTGCGTAGCCATTATCTCGTGGGAGTCCTAACCCTGGAATCTCACGAGAATCTAGCCATTTGTAGTAAAAAACGTGGTTTGATAATATATACGTATAACAGTTCAAAAACTGACAGGAATAATAAAAATAATAATCGTAGATAATTAAAAACCTTCCGTTGCAGTGAAATATGGTCCAAACCGACGGGATACCATTTCATCCTCACAAAGTCCAAATACATAATTAGGAAGTGCATTCATTGTAGATAGCATTGGGCCATACTGCCTGCGTTCAGTAAAGTAGCGCCAGAAAGTAATTTCATCATTAGGGAGCGCGCACAAACTACGTGGCTTGGTCCAAGGGGGGGGAGGGGGGGTTCCGAGCCAGGCCACGTAGCTTTCCTTTCATAACATTTTTCACAGTTAAAATGAGGAACAGAACAGCATGTGAATATTTATTTCCCTCAGTTAATTATCTCCTTATGTAATTTACAATCGTCTGACGAGAGAAAACAGTAAAAAATGTCATCCGGAATAAAAAGGGAAAAAACCTAAGTGGGGGAGGCGGGGTAGAGGCAAAAGCCGCGTAGGGCTACGTGAGGGGGAAGGGGATTTCACAGGAGGCACGCTCACTTACTGTTAAAACATTCTATTGCTCTCTACGTTGTTATAATGAATGGTTTTCAGCGCTCACACTTGTTAACTTCATTAGGCCCTAAGGACTAGGATTAATCAGTAATCACATCTTTCACTCTAGTATAAGCAAATGAAAACATTGCTTAATTTGATCTTAAAAGAAAGCGTGGTAAAGTCATAACATCGTATACGACTACGAAATTGTTTTTTCCATAGGCCTACTATTTTCACCGAAAACGATACTGAAACTTAACTTACCACTCAGATCGCCATCTATGTTGATGAATCATGAAAGACCGCTTCAAGGTAACCAACGCCAAAAAAATGTTAACCCTAAACAGCGCTACCAGTGAAGCCAACACAAAATCAAATCTCACTATGCAAACCGACAAAACTGATTGGTACAATTACTATATTTTTGTTTACTTTCCTCGAATGGGAATAAAATTAAATAATTTATTTGTATTGATTGCTGAAATTGTTCGTGCATCACGCAAAAACTACTAAACTGATTTTGATGAAAATTGATATGTAAATATTTTATTTTATTCAAAAATGACATCCAACCAACACCAATTATTTGTTCAAAAATTGTTTCATTTCATGCAGCAAGTCATCCAGCATCAGTTAATAGCTCAACAAATTTAGTACAGGATACTTTTAGTCAACATAGCATTTGCAGGTTCAAAAAAAAAAAAAAAAAAAAAAAAAAAAAAAACCTCAAGTAAATTGACACAATGTACTATTATATTTTTAAATTTATTTGTAAATAGTTCCAACCAGAGCAGTCAGTGTTACCAAGTCAATTAAACAAGAAATGACAAAACTTTTTTAAAAAGGAGCTAGAATGAATTTTTCCTTTAAACTTATCTTTCTGTATCCAATAGTACAATGCAATCTGCTATACAAACAGGATACAGAAGATAACCATATTATACACATTTTGTATCCAACTAAACATTCTGACCCCCACCCCTAAAGCTTAAATAAAAAACTCTAAAAATCACCCAAGTTGAATGCTAACATTCCTTTAAAAAATACTGCATTTTGCTCAGTAATATTCTTTATTTATAAATTATTCATATTTCGTTTTGTTCTGATGGTTCAGAGTTTTTGAAATCACACATTTTGACATTAATCAAACTTAACATTTTAACAGAAGGATTAAATGATATGCAAGATCAGTCATTTCATTGTAATATGAATCGGAATATCATCACACTTTGTGACCTTTCATTAGATAAACTATTACGAAACTTATCTTTAAAAACTTGAACTGTGGTAAATGCAAAAAATTAGTACTTAAATTGAAGAGATATTTTAGGGAAAGATTCAGGAAATGAAAGGATCACACAAGTACAATAGAGGCGAAGTGGGAAGAGTTTAAGAAGATACTAAAAAATGGCGAGGAAATATTTATTCCAAAGCAGAAAATAAAGAGAAGCATAGAACCGAAATATTACAAAACCGAGGTGAGAAGAGTTAAAGAGGTTAGTGAGACGGGAAACGAAGGCGGTAAGGAATACTTAAAGCAACTAAAGAAGCGATTAATAAGAGCAAAGAGAGAAGCAAAGGTTAGGTTTATTAAGAATATTATTGGTGCAGGGGGACCACTGAACAATGCATCTAGAAATTTCTGTTGTTATGTTATAAAGCCAAGGGTTTCAGTGATCATTTGACACAGATATTAACAATAAATGTAAATGAAAGAATCTGAACATAGAAAATAAAAACCAGATCATTTAGTGAAGGAAACAGCACAAATACAATTACTTATTAAATAATGAATCTTGGTCACATACTTTTCAATTAAATGAAAAATTAAATATATTTATTAAACTATAAAATATTATATTGTTATTGGATTTCCTTTTAAAGTAAAAATAATAACAAGACAGTGCATCTCATAACACCTGGAAATAGCAGAAGTAAAAAAAAATCTGTAAAGAGACTTTTCTACAAAGTTTATAAATAGAACCATACCACACCTGTACTAGAGGCCAGCTATAACAGAGCACAAGAGACAATTGATAAACAAACCAGCTGGGCCCAACAGACGACAGAATGATGAGAACGCACAATATTGTAAATATGAGACAAGCAAAACATGCTTTGGATAAGAAAACGGAGATGCGCAACTGCATACCATATTAAAAAATGCAAATAATTCGTCGCTCATGATACCAAGATGAGAAGTGAAACGCGTACGACGCATCAAAAATAAAATAAAGAGTTGCAATGGCGTTAGCTTTCAACTGGTAATTAATTAATCAACTGCGGAAACATGGCCTGAAACAACATTGCATTGAATTTTATAGTCTTTGTTTCCAAGATTGTGTTATTTTTATAGTTAAATCCGGCTGTGCATATTTTTTTAAACCTAATATAATGTTTTTTTTTTTTTTTCTTTCAAGATTTAAATTTAATCAATTTGCCTTAAACCAATTTGTTACTTCATTAAGTACTTCATTTACATTAAAGTCTAGATTACTGTTTGATGTTTTTCTCACAGTCAAGTTAGTGTCTTCTACAAATAAAAAAACTCTTAACTTTGTCGGATAAGTTTGCAGGATCATTCATATATAACAAAAAGTGGAGGAGCCAGAAAACAGAGCCTTGTGGAATTCCATGTTTTATTTCTCCCCTATATGCTGAAGCATCTTTCCTTATTTTAGAATAAAAAATGGAAACTTTTTGCATTCCACTTTGCATGTATGATTTAAACCATTTACCTGCGGTTCCATAAACACCATAGTATTCCATTTAAAAAAAAAATAATTCATGATTTACACAGTCATATGCTTTTGCAAGATCACAAAATATTCCTACAGGGTTCATTTTATTATTCAGTTCCTTAAATGTGTTGTTTAAAAATGAAGATATAGCCATTTCTACGGATAACCCTTTTTAGAATCCAAATTGTGAATTAGTGTTTAACATGTTTTATTACTTTACGATACACGACTTTTTCAAAACTCCTGAAAGTAATAAAATGGGATGATAGTTACCTACACATGATGATTCTCCTTTTTTAAATAACGGTTTTAAATTGCATATTTTATTCTGTTTAGAAACATACCTTGCATTAAGGATTCATTACAAATGTGGATAGGTACGTAATTGATACGACCTGAACTTCTTTTCAGTAATTTACTTGAAATATTGCCATAGCAGGAAGAATTTTTAGGTTTTAATTATTTAATGAGTTTATTTATTTCTGAAACTGTTACTGGTGGTTATTTCATTCCCACAAATCTTTCTGGGAAAGCAGTCTGAAGGAGCCTTAGAACTCTATGTGGGGATTGCTTTTCGATGGCTAATTTGTCTACAGCGAAATTAAAATATTTGTTAAATGATTCACAAACTTCCCCTACTTCACGTTTAAACCTAATATAAACATTTTGTTCTATTTTTATGTCTTTAGAGTGATTTATAGATTTCCATGTTTCAGTTTTTATTAGGTTCCATATAGTTTTCATTTTATTGCCTGAATTCTCTATTTTCGCTGATATATTCTCTTCAGTCACGAGCTCATAATAAAAGCGCAAGAGAACTACTATTGTGTTATTTACTTTGTGTTAATGCTAGTTAACAATGAATGACCATATTTTTTTTTGAAACAATAATCAATTTTTTATGGATGGTATATGATACCTCGGGAGTCAAGCAGGAAAATTATACACACAACTTTACTGCTTCATGTTACTTTATTTCATTGAAAAAATATATGTCTTTACCTTTATTTCGACGAGCCATGTTGCACAGCTGGAGGATC
The DNA here is from genome assembly GCA_031002005.1 of Vandiemenella viatica. NCBI lineage: Eukaryota > Metazoa > Arthropoda > Insecta > Orthoptera > Morabidae > Vandiemenella > Vandiemenella viatica. The sequence goes on from JARYHS010014993.1 coordinate 82,976, forward strand.
CCAAGTTTCAAATCAGGGCTGCCAAAAGCAGAAGATCGAACATATGAGCTGTGAGAAGCGCGATGTTTATTGTAGATGATACGTTAGGCCAGAAAAGGTTCAGCTGTGCAGTGGCCCAAGAAAAAAATAATTCCTGGAGGTATCATATATGATACCTCGGGACTGAAGAGGATAAACCAGTTCTTGGACTTTCTTATTAAATTTCTTAGTATTTTCGAATAAGGTTTATAATGATCTTTCAGTGTATAGTTATCTGATTCTCTTACTTTTGAGTAAAGGTCACTTTTTATTTTACTAGATAGTCTAATACCCTTTGTTATCCATCCCTCATCCAGTTCACTGTTTGGAGCAGTAGCGGCTCGTAGTTAAAAGCTCTGAGGCGGAGCCACCCAAAAAAAACATATTAAAATATGTTTTTTAATAAAGTAATACAGAATTTAAATTAACAGGAAGCATTTCGAGAACTTTCGACACACCTTTAAATACTGACAGTTAATATTTTTAGAACTGTTGTAATAAAAGAATGTTTCTCAAACGAGTAATATTTTTAAGGCTGCTCTTTTGGAACGCTGTTACAATGCATTTAGCAGAGGATGGGGAGCGTGGCTTTTACGGAGTATAGCTCTTTTGGGCTTGTAGTAGGCTCAGTTGGTAGATCCTATGGCAGTTGCACCAAGCCCATCATGATTATCTTGTTACGCTAGTTACAACGTAAGGAAATCAGCAGAGTTGTTGAACTTCCACTCTCGAATCCCTGTCTCTGACCGAGCGTGGTGGTGTAACGGTTAGCGTTATGGCCTCGCATTTGGGAGGACGGCGGTTCGAATCCGCGTCTGGGCATCCAGATTTTGGTTTTCAATGGTTTCCCAAATCACTCCAGGCAAGTGCCAGGATGCTTCCTTCAAAAGGCCATGGCCGAATTCCTTCCCATTCCTTGACCCCCATCCTTTCCCGTCTCTTAAGACCTCGTTGTTAAGAGAAGTAAAAAAAAAAACTGTCGCTGTATCTCCAGTTTATGTTTTCATACGTCATTAATCGACGTTAAATATTTATATTTTGATAATTTAAATGATACTGTTATGTTTCGGGCGTTGGCCATTGTATCAACCATAGTACAGGCACTAATTTTGTAAAATTTCCACTAGAGTGCAGTAGTGTACGGTGATATAAGTTTCACCTTCTAGGGATAATTTGTCGAACGATTAGACGAAATAAGCGCGCGAAATGTATAATTATCCAAGTTGCTAAAGGAGTTTGCACGAGAAAGCGTATTATTTGGAAGTTTCATTTTGTTAGTGTGTTGTGCGGTTGAGCCTGAACTCTTGTGAATTAAATTTTCGTTTTTGAGAATAGCTGCAGCTTTCCGGCGCTCTGAAAGTGAAATATGAATTCGGTTTGCAGTTTACTGAGAAAAAATTTTTAACACGAGATTCAGGTAGGACTCTCGCAATCGAGACTTTGACCATTGGGGTAAAAGATTCGAAGCCTTTCCCAGTATAAAAACCACGAGCCGCCACTGATTTGGAGTGTTAACAACCTTCCCTTTTTTGAAATATCTTTCAAAAAGTGTTAGAAATGTATTAAGAAAGGAATCAAATTTTGCATTAACACCCTGTACAGTGTACACTTCTGACCAGTGTTCATTATTTAAGGTATCTATGAAATGTTTTATATTGTTTTCACTAATATATCTTCTATACGTCCCCTCCTATCGCGTGCGAAAGGCGACCAGAGTTCTTAGCGAATTGAAGAAGACTGGGGCCGCCATGTTAGAGGCAAACAACCGCGGGAACTTTGAAATCCTCGTATAGTCATATAACAAACCACTGCAGAATTGAAATTTTTATACTCTTAAGGGCATTCACTTGCCCAAAAAAAAAAAAAAGATCGAATAAATTTAACCAAAAGGTAATTATAGAATTTCCGCTGACTTCATTAAATATCGGACTTGTTTTTTCACTCTGAACGATGTTATCTCCCTCTTCAAGTAGGCTAATTTAAGTGATCCGGAAATATGTTAATGTTTCAATGATAGTAACCCATTAATAAATATAATGAAGTAAAACTGATGTAGTACCAGTACACAAATTTAAAAGGTCTGAAACCAAACTAAGTATTCTTCTGAAGCTGAGCAATTATTTTCTGTTCAATTTTACATTTGAAGACTCTGACCTACATCACTTAGAAATGAAGAATGTGATCCAGCAGTTCAGTATGAAGGCAAACGAAGGATAAGTTTGCCTTTTCTATTGTGAACATATATCTATCTATCTATCTATACATATATATATATATATATACTAAGACCTTTCCTTTCTAAAGACTTAACAATGTAACACATTGCTTTAGGAAATCAACATGATTTATTACTTGTTAATCAAATTTTATAATATCTGGCCAAGGCTAACAAACTATATTAAAATATATTTTTCGCATTACATATTACTAGGATCCAAGTCCAACTCCTGTTTTGAAATTATAACCTTATATGTTAAAGCCACTTTCCCTTACATTTTTTTCTCGCTTTTTGCATAGACCAGAGACTATCACCTGTTTAGTTGGCAATATGCCAATGTCTGCATTCATTTTACATCTTCAACTGAAGATCTTGAGAGTAGAATTATAAAAATTGATAACAATCATATCATTCAGACGAGATTACAAGGAAAATAAATGCTAGAAATTAACTTTTTTGTGTCTATCATTGATTATAAAACAGCACAGCTTTGTTCAATTTCTGTCTGATTGACACTTTCTGCCTTTCATTGTGCATTTTTGCAATATGGCCATGATCCACGTAGACTTCGTGCTTTCTTACTTCCTTATAAACATTTTCAGAAAGAACTGGCATATTTCGTTCCTTTGGGGGAGGTCGAGTAACAGTATTCTGAAAAAATATTACATACTGTTGATAATATACATTTCATAGAACATTGTAGTAATTTAGAAAAGAAGGAACAATTGCCTAAAATATTTGTTCACTAATAGTGTAGTGCTTCCACATAAGGAGCAGCTAAAATAATTAAGGTTGGATTCTAATAATACTACGGTATTTTGTATATACATTATTGCAAAGCATATAGTACTCACCTTCGATATATTGTCTGGAAAACAGAGAATTGTTATTAGCGTAGAAGGTTCCAGGATCTTTTTATTTCCATTTTTCCAGAAACATTCGTTCTGGAAATGCTGGGAACATTTAATATTACGTTGCGAGGGAGTTAAACTGTCCCGGCGTATTTTAGCCAACCATTCCCCCAATTTATTCAGATCTCGGAGCGGAAATCAGCATCGAAAGAAAATATTAAACATGAGACCAACACTGTCAGAACACAACCAGTGGAACGTATTTAAATGCATAGTTACTTGTAAAACTATACATTTTTGCCTCTTGTAGCACAGTTGGTGCAGTTATATGCCGCGCAAGACTTAACCATCATAGAAAACACGTGTAAGGGTAAAAAAATACGAGCACTCGATCACGTTGACAGGTCTAGTCTGTACAAAAGTATACACTGAAAGCAACCGGTAGCACCCAATATGGCGGCAGGCGCATCGTTCAATTTGCGAAGGAACACTAGCGCCTTTGCTCCTTCTAGTGTACAATATTTACACTTATTTGCTTCTTTATACCCAGCTTTTCTTTATCTGTTTAACAGTGTATCTGGACATCTGGGCATCATGATCTGAGATACCATTTATTACTGGAAGTATATTGTAATTACTGTAGTGAGGAATATCTATAAAAAAATTATCAATTGCAGTCCTGCTATTATTTTGTATTTTTGTAGGGTGCTGTTAAGTTAAAAGATAACATCAAAGCTTCCATATCTCTCATTGTTCGGATTTAGAAAGTCAACATTAAAAATCTCCAAATAAAACTATTTGTTTGTTATTTGTGAAACAAGGTAGCAAAGACTCTAACTGCGATTAAACAGTTTGAAATTCACCTGAGGCTGGTGTAGTGCAGGGAGGTGTCTCCTCTCTCCCCCCCCCCCCCCAACACATTACTCTGTATGGGTCAGATGCACCAACAACTAACAGACCAGACGAAGAATCGGTAATGTATGCTGATAATACCGCCTACTGGTGTTCGGAGACCAGTACGGAAACGGTAAACAGACGTGCGACGCAGTACTTGACTAGACTACAGGATTGGATGAGCAAATGGAGAATAAAGCCAAATCCAACAAAAACACAGACAATCCTTTTCAGACACAGAAACTTGACAAAAAATGACAACAAAGACGCAAGATATTCAGCTAACCCTGTGGAACCAGCAGCTACAACTAACGGACTGCGCTAAACACCTAGAGATCCACATAGACAAATATCTAAATTGGAAGACACACATAAGAGAGACGCTAGACAAGATCAGATAAAAACAAAATCTTATAACAGTCATACACGGACATTTTTACGGATGCAGCGACCAGGCAACTATACAAACATATAAGATATTTATTAGACCAATAATAAAATACACAGCAATTCCGATGGCAGCAATGTCTGAAACAACTGCAAACCAAATATACGCTACAGAAAGACGAATTCTCCGAAGTATTATGAGAATAGACTATATGACTCCTGTCAGAACTGGTGTATGTCCTAGCGAACATAACGCTCCTACAGACAAGAGTGGCATTGCACAGAGCAAACTACGGTCAAAGACTCATGACCTACAGACCAGACATGCAGAACCATGGAGGAAGGAATATATTCCTTCCTCCATGTGCAGAACCTGCTATCAGTGAGGCCAGCGATGACTAGAATATCAAAGCACAAAATGAAATATATCTACCCGCCGAAGATCATAGCACTAAACAGAAAAAAGGCACACAATGACGAATAAAATGACGAAATACACTATGAACTAACTCGCAACAAACAATTACCGCCACACCTTGACCAGAGACAGAGGCGGCTAAATCCACAACTAGATCCAGATCCAGACTAGACAACAAGGACAAAAAAAAAAAACCTAGGATACACCTGCCGATCACCGAACACTAAACACCAGAGACAATATAATACTAAACACTAAAATAAGATTTTTACTTTATCTATGATATATGGACTTTGTGAAAGTCTGTAACTGTTTAATATAATAAGATATGCAAATAAATTTCTGCGACACAGTAACTGTGTCGCAGAAAATTATTTGCATACCTTATTACTAAAATAAGAAATCAAAAATTGTAACTGTGAAAATATAAACAAAATTTCAAAAAAAAAAATGTATAGTGTTAACATATATTGGGAAAAGTTAACAACAAAAATGTGCAACAATCAGGCCAATTATATAGCAAACCAAGTGTAAATAAGTCAATCAATAACTGTATCATATTACTGTATTATAGTAATTATATATTAATATATCAAAAAACTAAAATATTGAGAAAATGTAGAAATAATTATAACAGTATAAAACCATTTAAAATGTAAAACGTAAAATAAGAAAATTGTAAGTAAAGTTATAAATAAATAACATAAAAAATGTAAACCAGTGGCTGAAAAGAGCAATAAGCTCTACATCAGCCCGCCCCTAGCCATCAGCCAGGGGAATGAAAGATAAAAAAAAAAAATTCTGAGGGGGCCCTGTAAATTCTGTTACTATGAGCTCTTCCTTACTATATTTCAGTTTTGTAACATAGCATTCAAATTAATATATTTTTCTCGGGCTTCCAGCCGTGTTAAGATGTCACATTTGCGGGACTTTTCGAAGGCGTCAATCTCTGCCTTCATTCTCAACCAAATGTCAATGATTAACATGCGGTGGCCGAACATAGTGTGCAAGAGGGTCACACTTTTGAATTTGAAAAAACAACAATTTTAGCCAGGGTCAAAGATTTTTGGGCCAGCGTTATTACAGAGGCTGTAGAAATAAGATCAACTGATTTATTAGTCAACAGGGACACTGGTTATCAACTCAGTGCGGCCTGGAACCCGGCTATTAAAATGCTGAAACAGTTTCGCGTCGGTAACGAGCAGAAGAGCAGATAACGTAATCGCGTTGTGTTGGTTTTTGTCTTCCACCGTTTCCGTAGCAGCGGCTGAATAAACAAACAGTTAATCATTGACATTTGGTTGAGAATGAAGGCAGAGATTGACGCCTTCGAAACGTCCCGCAAATGTGACATCTTAACACGGCTGGAAGCCCGAGAAAAATATATTAATATTCAACGCCGTGAAAAATTACGATCCTACATAACATTCAAATTGTTGTTCTATACAATACTTACTTACAACTACAGTCTTGCATTGAATATTATTTTCAACAGAACTGGCATATCCCCCTTTCTCCATTTTACATCTACAGAAATGAGAGCTTAGTTTATAATTTGGGATGGGCAGCTCAGGATGACAGTTTTTGGATGAATCACGTTCAACAAAAAATTATGTTTAATTTCTCAGCTTTTCGACAGTAATATAAGAGATACCCCTTTAGCCCTATACCGATGGGACCATGGGCCGTAAATGAAACCCCATTAAAATATGACCATTACTTTTTGTGGGAATCTCATTCAAGGAAAAATAATCTTAAATTTGTCAGCTTTATGATATTACATTAAAAAGAAGCATACCTATTTTAACCCCGGAATCACAAGTATCCCCATCTACGTAATTCCAAAGATTCTTCCACTAATAGTTACCCAACCTGTCACCAATATAACTGTCCAGAAGTAATTGTTATTCACCTATGCGTATAATATTTTAATTTGCGTGAGTGAGAACGAGACAGTGCGTTTTAAATAAAACCTCATGATTTCAATAAACTTTGTATTTTTTTTACCACCATCCATAGCCCCAACTGTAAAATTAATATTCTAACAGTGTTAGACAAAGATCTGGAACTTCAATTTTAATGATGATGGAATGTGTTATAATGGTGTTATTTGTTGACCACAAAATAATTTCGAATCAATTTAGAAAATAGGATCAGAAATTTGACATTTGGAACATCTTTATATATCGAAGTGTATAATCGATTTATTTGAAATTTAATGTTTATTTTGAAACACCAATGCCATCTATCAACAAGTTTCCGCAATGTTGATTTAAAAATTAATGGTTTTGGTGTTGGCAGCAAAATTATGAGCAATTAACAAGTAAACACCGCAAAACGAGGCGATGGATGCAACCATACTGACGCAGTATACACTGCGTTGCGTTAAAGAATAGCTATCGGTGAATGAAATGAATTTCAACCATGTTGCAGATTTTTTAATGACGTCATAACCTTTGGATAACCCCTCATTTCGTAAGTTCTGTTTATTAGTGACTTTGATATTTTGTATGATTAGTTGTGTGGTGTATGTAGGAAGTTGTGGTTTGCTGACCGGGAGTGTGAAATTGATTGGAGTGTATCATAGATTTTATGGTGTTAGGAGTGATATAGTTACCTGATAAGTTTCGCAGGAAATGTGCGCAAGTTTCCCCTGCTGTCAGGTGAATTTTAAGTCTAATAATTGCTGAGTACTTGAAACCAATGTTGAGATACTTTATTTCAAATTATGATACAGTGGTGAGGAACAACGAAACAGAGATTTATAAATTGGTTTTGTGTAGATGTAAGGTTACCTTGGTTCAATTGAATAATCACTAAATATTCTTACATGGTTCGGAACCTAGTCCTTCAATTCTAGTAAAAAGCTATCGGTGGGGAAGATAGGTTGTTGTTTCTGTCTGTGCTTGGATTCGTTTACAGTGTGGGTTCCTATAGATTAAATTCCTGTCAGAATGAGATTTTTGTAGAGAGCTTATTAGAAAGTTATTGTATTATTCCCTACATGCCGTTTAATCACGAAACTTCGTCATTTTCCTGGCAAATATTGTTGAAATAGGCCTCTGATGTAATAAGTTCATTTAAGAGGTGTCATTCTCCATCATTGACCACAAATTTAAATGAGGAAAAAAGGGAAAAGCAATCATTCATATCATGTATCTACCTTTAGGAGTTTAAACATAGATTTTATTTTTTTATGCAAAGGATAAATTGAAATACACATTTGTCTCTACCTTCATTACATTACCATTGCTTCTTGATAACACCATTTGTTTGTGGAGCAAGTGCTTATGGATTTCGCACCATCTTTATGTGAAGGGTACGATTGCCTTTAAAGTACATTTCCTTCTGCTGTTGTTATGGTTCCTGTACTATTCTAACTAAAATACAAACCGTGAGATTAGTCAGTGTACCTGTTTAATTTTTTAAAGATAAATATATCATTCCAAAAACTTTTATTCCAGTAATTTAGTGCCCATTTATCATCCCAGTTCACACTTACACAGTTTTTGTTTGAGTGTTCATCGTAGCCTGATGGCCTTCATCTGTGGCGAGTGTTGGGTTTAATTCTAGATGGGGATACCGCTACAATTTCTTACCGCCTCGCGTAGTAAACACACAGATCATGTGGTATATATGGCGTAATTCTTACTTATTCAGTCTGCCCGTATCAACACCGTAACAGCAATAAATATGATTTGAAAATTGGGTATCTGCAATATCGTGGGTTATGGTTACATTTCACTTTGGTCCAGGCTGTATTACGACCGAAACACACATTTATAAAATATGATTTTGTCAATAATCATTTGAGTTGATGTTGTAATGCAGCCTGGACCATACATCACAATGACGTCATACTATATACCATGTGATCTGTGTGTTATCTATGTGAGGCAGTAAGAGATTGTAGCGGTATCCCCATCTAGAATTAAACCAAGTGTTGTCTATATTTTCCTATCCTTTCCTATTTTCATTGCCTAATAGCATTTTCATTCTCATTATATTCCATGAATGTAATGTCTTTTTTTTTTATCTACAAACAATTGATTGCCATATGGAATTAAGATATCTTATTGTTGGCCAGGTGGTATTGAATAAAGTTGTTGTATTGGTATTTTAAGATTCAGTATTACTAAATGAGGTGCATATCAGTGACACATCTTGTTGCAGTTATTATAATTAGTTATGCAACTTATTTCCCCACAATCCTTCGTTTGCATCACATAAATTTTTACTGTAATTCTTTCACTGGTTAAATTGTTCAATAACCAGGACTAATGGTAATTGCCATCTGTCTCCTACTTCTTTAACAATATCCTTTCATGCCACATCACCAAAGTGTGCCTGAAATGTGTCCAGCACACACTTTACAATCTTCCAGTGACTCCCAACGAAACTTCTTTGACATACAACCTACTGATAACATTCAATTGTATCATTTCTGTTACCATATCTTGCTACACTTCAGTTCCATATGCAAATAATGTAGGTCCCAAACCATCCCATCATGCTTAAGAAGGTCACAACCAATTTGTTATAACCCATTTCCCTAATTCTTACGGTACATCCCCTCATTACATTCTCTTATATATGCTTGTGTTTAACTGTGTGGAAAGATGTGATACCGTATTCACAGATATCAGCCAGATGGAATCATGAAAACAGCATGTCCCTCTACTGAGGACAGTGGCATAACTATACCATTGTGGCCTGTGGCAAATTCATCAGATGGGCCCCTCCATCATTCCCGGATCTAGGAGGAGGGAGGTGCAAACTGCATAATTTATGGGTGATCTTTTTTTTTTTCACTGCTACTGCCCTGGAAGACTGACAGTGGATTGGCAGCAGGTTCTCTTATTATGCCACTGACTGAGGAGTAGCATAGCTTTTGGCGACTGCAATTCCACATCCTGTTTCACATCTCCATCCCACTACACGCATGCGAAGATTTTCGGGTCTATTGGAAATCGCGATTCCGCTACAACAACATTAAATAATATCTTTGTAATACCGATGTTGTCACTCGTAAGACGTATTATTTTCAAGCAGTAATTCCGTTGTAATACAGCCTGGACCATTATTTTCAACCAGAAGTTAGGTTTTAATACAGCCCGGACCTGCATGAAGCTGTTAAATATTCTTCGGAAAGAATACCTAGCGGAGTCTTTCATTTGACCACTGCAGTATTGATGCCATTTCCAGCCGGAATCGTGACCTCCAGTAATCCCAGATTTTCATTCCATCATTATCCCAGGAATGTCTCCACAAGATATTCTTTGCAATCCAGCTGTTTGCACAGTCTTTTTGACATTTATTTTTATTTCATTTTGATTTACAAACTAGATATTCTGTCCTGATCCATTTTTAGATGTTCTCCTATTTTAATTGTATAATACAGCATTATATCATCTGCTAGCAACCTAACTTCTGACTGTAAACAACAGATTCATTGACTTGCCATAATACGTTACTCCATCACACTCCTGTTTTTACTTTCACCTCCACTAATACTACATTACTGCCTGCATGTTAGGAATTCCCTCAGTTAACAAAAATTAATACCTATCTAATGATATGATTTCATTAAGTGTAAGAAAGTTTTTCCATCTGAACTCATTTTCAAAGACCTTTTTGCTATGGTTTATTTGTTGTTAAGTGCCTTTTTCTTAGTTACGATTTGAATCCATTCTGTGAAATTTAAGTGACTGTGTGTTCTGTATTGTTGTACCCTGTCTTTGAAGCAGAGTTTGAATTTTTGTGATCAAATACTGAATTTAGTTTGCTTTATTCTTCATGAAAGGTTTTTTGCAGTCATAAACACATTGAACAGCATTGTCATTCACATTCAGTGAATCACTAAATTGATCGGTATATGCTCTTTAGGGATACGCTTGCATTTTGTCATTGACATTGTGCTCCAGTTAAATTTTGAGGATGAAGTCACCTTGCACTTGCAAAGGGATTCAGCGCATCTGCCATAATTAATTTGAATTCTATTTAGAACAGTTTATTTTTTTCTGGGTAGGTTTTTCAGAGATACACTGAAGATCTCTTGAGTGTGCTGTGACAATTCATCCTAACCCTTGTCCAATAGTGAGTTGTGTCAAACTGATTTTGAATTAGGTTTTTAGCTGTCACAGTGGGAGGTGTTCTGGAGCAAAGTGTGTTGTTATTCAGACTCCCAGAGAATGAGTGAATCAGTAGTTGTTGCAGAGGAAGAATGTGGCTGAGAATTGGCATCCAGAAGAGAAAGGTGATCCTTATTGATTCGGATATCTTCCATATTGTTTTGTTCAGTTCACTATTGGTCTTCTGTGTAGGTGTGCTTTTATTTATTATTATTTCTCGTGTCCAGGACATAATATTACAAGTTGAAAAAAAATTAATTAATATTAAACCATAGAACACAATTAAATGGAATGTGACCAGAATTCCGCAGAATTCTCGTTTGCCCCATAAAGGTCGTCAATAGTGCAGGTTTCAGGGAGATTCCTGCATATTAGAAGATTATGTGGGTTCTGAAGCTCACCACATTCACATAGATCGTTGTCAGTAGCGTAACCCTATTTTTTAAATATTATATCTACATCGGGACACTTCAGTTCTTAATCTGTTTAGAGCCTTCCATATAGCATATGGCTGGTTACACCCCGCAGCCGGTGCTTCTTTGTTGTTCCTCCACTGTTCTTCAGCAACGAATTTCGCCATAGTTCTAGATGGCGTGCTTCAGGAGAAGATGTTATGGCTGTAGTTGATTGTACGAAGCTCTTTCTTGACTTCAGCCTTGTGGGTTGAGGTTCGTGTCCAAACAAAGGGTGTCTGGGGTCTGTTTCCTCTTCTCCCTCTCTGCAGCTGTTTTCCTACGAATGTCAGGTGGTGCTATACCCATGATTTGGTATATTTTACTGACAGGAGTTGGTTTTAGGCAACCTGTTACAATGCTATATCAACCTGCTTAGCATGTGCAGAGTTTTGCCAAACTGGTGCTGAGTATTCTGCTGCAGAGAAACTAAGTGCCAGGGCAGATGTACGAAGCACATTTGGCTGTGCTCCTCAGGAGGTACTTGTAAGTTTCCGGATGATGTTGATCCGGGCGGATACTTTGAGTTTCAGATCCTCACAATGGGTTTTGAATGTAAGAGATCGATCAAGCTTTACTCCTAGATATTTTGGAGTATCGCAGTGTAGTAGTTGTTGCCCCCTCCAGTTCAACTTCCTTATGGCTTCTCTGTTTGTCTGATGGAATGCACAGAGCTGTGTTTTTCCAGGGTTGGACTTCAAGGGATTAGCATCATAATACTTGGCCATATCTTCAAGAGCTGTTGTCAGCTTCACCTCAACCGCCTCAAAGGTTGTGCCTTGGGCTGCAACTGCTGTGTCATCAGCATAAATGAATGCTCTTGTTCCAGGAATAATTGGTTGATCATTTGTATATATGTTGTACAAGAGTGGGGCCAGCACACTACCCTGAGGGAGGCCATTCTTCTCTGAGTTCTCCATCAACTCTTCTTACTGTGAAGGGTGACGTAAAAACTTCTGTTCTGTTGTAAACACTGGATGACTTGTGTAAGATGGTAGTCTCTTGTGATGGAGTATACCTTACTTATCAAAATTTTGTGGTTGACGGTATCGTACGCCGCTGCGAGATCGATGAATGCCACACCTGTAACCTGTCCTCTTTCATACGCATCCTCTATATACTGTATAAGGTTAAGAATTTGGCCGCAGCATGACCGACCAGGTCGAAAACCAGCCTGTTCCTTTATGAGCATTTTGTCAGTGCACTCTGAGGATCAATCTCTCCAAGACTTTGTATAAATGACAAAGGTGTGTAACTGGCCGGAAGCTTTTGAACCATATAGAACAACAGTATTCAGGAGCAGTGTGAACTGGTCCCAAAGTGGAGGATTGAGGCTGATGAACCTCATATAGTGCCAAAGAACTTTTGTTTTTGGTTATTATTAGTACTGCATTTGGCTGCTGTGTTTACTAGGTAATATTTATAGCTCAAGGTTCTATCCAAAGTGACTCCTAAATACTTTCGGTAGTTACTAAGGTTCAACACTAACTGAGTGTGGTGGGTGAGCGGTAACGCTCTGGCGTCGCATCCAGGGGGACGCAGGTCCCATCCGCAGGCATCCAGATTTGGTTTTTTTTTTTGGGGGGGGGGGTTACCATGGTTCTCCAGATCACTTCAGGTGAATGCCAGGCTACATCCTTGAAAAGGTCGTGGCTGAATTCCTCTCCATTTCTTGTCCCCAGTCCTTTCTCTCCTCTACTGACCTCGGAAAGGCATAAACCCATAAACCAAAAAAAATAAAAAAACAGTGTTCATGCAGAAAACAACTTAATTGGATAATGATGACAATAAAACTGCTATTAAGCAATCAAAATTAGTAGGATAAGGAAAATAACGTATCACCACACATGAAGGCAGGCTGTCTTCACATTCCGGAGGGTTTGAGTTCTAATCCCTGTCCACTATCTTGATTTTGTTTTCCGTGGTTTCTCCAAATCACTCTTAAGAGGGTGTAGGGATGGTTGCTTTGAAAGGCCATGGCCAAATTGCTTCCTTTTCTTGCCTCCACGCCTTTCCCGTCTCGAATGATGTCAACAGGATGTAAAGACAATTAAAAAAATAATCTTTAAGTGGAGATGGAAAGTGCTTTGAGCAGCTTAGATCTACTGCTAAAACAAATAATTAAAGATACAAAAAGAAATCCATGATTAGCGACAAAGGATTAGGAATTACTAGAAACTGCCAGCTGTAAATAATTTTTGCAGTGGTGAGTTACAGTTTTTCATAGCTGTCTAGATGTGCAGGGCAGAGGTCTTGTTTTCACTACAGAAAAGTAAATTTCAATAATCAAATATTTACATGAAATAGTGACCTATCCAGTTATTCAAGTGGAAATGAATCTAATAATCTTCATATCAACGAAAAATGTTAAATTGTTGATTGGAGAAACTGAAAAATACTAATGGTTTTGTTTATTTTTTCTTTTGCAGATTGTTGACCACGTAGCTAGAATCGAAGTAAAGGGATCATGGGCAGTATTAGGAATAGTTTGGTATCTGCGGGCAAACTAGCCCTGTCCACAACTTGCAAGATCCACTGCAGTAAGTGTTTTGAATTATGTTTTGTGTTATCTGAGTACTTCATTAGTATTACTGTATTTGAAAGAACCTTTGTTATACAAGTTAAAAAGTATTTAGTACTATTCAGTGTGACATAGTTGCTTTATTATTTTATCGACATTCTTAATTATCTGGGTACCTATACATCATTATGGATTTTCTTTTTGGTTGCAGTGACTGTTGTTGATTAATACAGAGTATTTGGGAACAAGATAATTAGTATTATTAACATCATCATTATTTGTAGGCCTACTTTTTAGCTGTTTTATATGGGTGTAAAAAGAAACAATAGCTGAGTCTTAAATACTAGCAAGATGGCATGGAATCAAAATACAAATAAATAAAAGCAAAAAAGAAATGTAAATTGTACATAAGAATGAGAAGTTGGAGAAATTTATGTGATATTTGCATAAAGGGAAGACTTCTTTTTAGTTTGCTATTTTATTTTTTCCTATCTATTTTTCCCATCTGAATTTGATTATTATGTTGAAAGTATTAAATGTGGTCAATAACTGATGGATAGCTAGCAGCACAATCATCATCCAACATTTTGTAAATAATGTACAGGTTTGTTAAACAAAATTATATTTATCAAAAAATTACAATTACAAAAAATCCTTTTGCATTTCATTTATGTGAGCTGTCCACAATGGTGTTATTCCATATAACCTAACCCTGTCAATCTTACCTCCTTCAGCTTGGCTAAAATCACTTGCATGCACTCTAAATGAGGGCTGCCTGAATTGGAAAAAGCTGCTACAAATGTGGCGTGTCTGGAAGTGTTAGGCTCAAAAAAAAAAAAAAAAATAATAATAATAAATAGTGGAGGGGGCGAGCTGGTAACAACTCTCTAGACTTAGAACATGGTTAGTGTGTGTGCCGGTGCACCAATCTGATGAAAATCATATTGCCTCCCTGAGGCCATCCATGGTTTCAGCCACATTTGCCAGCTGGTTTATTTTCTAAAGAACACAACAATTGGTTGCGTTTCGTTCTGGCGCCCTGAGAGCATATCTATCATATCTTAATTGTGTACAACATACAATGAATATCCTCCTCAGCAATCTGGCATATTGTTCACTCACTGACACCCAACAATAACGCTGAGACCAAACAATGGTGCCAAATTCCTTGGATTCTCTGGAATCAACCATTCAGCTCTTTCCACTCTTGCCAGAGTCTATATCCCACGTTCTTTCGAAAGAATCTTCATCAACAGGTAAGCGTAACCTTCCTCAGACTTCTCAGAAGGATTAAATTTAGCAGCAATGTGTACACTGTAGATAACAGGTACCCAAAGGACCAAATTGTTTCAGTAACTGAATGCCCACTACCAAGACTTTCGATAACTGTGGTTTTTCAGTTGCACCACACACTTGTTCACGACTGCTTGGCGATTTTGATGTTATGATTGTTTGTTATTAGCATGTGGCTTACACAAATGCCAACAATGACTTAAAGAAGACCTACTGTATGGGGGAAAATTTAAATCTGTCCAGATATATACGGTGTTACAGATTTTCAGTAAATTATAAAATATTGGACTTTGCCTGTGACTTTGTTCACATGGATCAAAGAAGCCATCGGTTGGGTTTTAGTTGACTTGTAAACTATCATCATTAATTTACTTACATTTGGTACGAAATGCGTGATGAATCAACACTGTGAATGGTACTTTTTTCTTTCCTCCTCCATCTCCAGGTAAGGTACCATGGAAACATAAATCTTCAATTTTAGACTGACCCCTAAGCTTTCAACTTTTGAAAACACTGTCGAAATCTATTTTGTAGATTGTGAGTTATGCCAGATTATATGTAAAGGGATTTGATGTTCGGAAAAGATTCCAATTTCCTACTTTGGCACCAGTTCCAATAGTCCTCTGATCTTAACCGAGAATGTAAGCTTTCAAATTCAAAACCTGATCAAAATTGTTTCATCAGTCTAAATTATTCCAGCATATAGGTAAAATGTTAGATGTTCAGAACAGATCCTAATTTCCTGTTCTGGATCCAGGTGATGTAGCGTCGTAAAACGACCTCAGACATAAGTCAACTTTCAAACTGTGAAAACTGCACTAAAGTCGGATCAATACTGGGACAAACAGACATGGCCCTGTTGCAAATTTATAATAGTGTAGATGTTGTATCAATTTTATATAGTAATGGTTTACTTCAATATGATCAGTGAGTGAAATGGAAAAATATGACTATGGACACCAGGGTACTGATGTAAATAAAATAAATAATGTTGAAATAAATTACAACTTTTTAGTGCAGCTCATTAGATTGAATGAAATTTGATGATATTCCCATATGATATACATATATATTCCTCTAAGGAAAGTCTATTATTTGGAATAGAAAGAAAATTGAAGCATTTGAAATGTGGTGCTACAGAAGAAAATTAAGTGGACAAAGTACGAAATGAACGAGTTTTGGAAATGATGGGTGGGGAAAGAATTTTGTGGATGAAGCTTACAGAAAGAAGAGACAGGCTAGGCTGGTAGGGCATATTTTGAGACGTGCTGGATTGGTTAATTTGTTAGTGGAGGGAACAGTCGAAGGTAAGAACTGTATAGGAAGACAGAGATTAGAATATATGAAGCAGATAATTGTGGACGTGGGTTGTAAGGGATATGTAGACATGAAGAGGTTAGCCCAAGATAGGAAGGGATGGAAAATTGCATCAAAACAGTCAAAAGACTGATAACAGCAAAAAAAAAAAAAAAAAAAAAAAAAAAAAAAATTGTAAACATACTGAAAATTTAAAAAAAATTATATCATGATAAATTAAGGTTCTGTTTTTGGCTATGCTGCTGTTAGAGGCCTAATTTAATCTGATCAGTCACTTCTTGTATTTTTGTGGAACTGCCCAATTATTTTTTTTTTTACCATTGTTACTGTTTTTAGTTTAGAGTAACTGCTACAATTACAGAAAAATTAAATGGTCGATGCCATAATTTGAAAACGAATTCGTGCAGTTTGCACGCCAGTGATTTTTGACAGAACATCTCATTTTAGAAAAAAATACATTTTTCTTTCAAATCGTATTCATCAGCATAGGTCAGTCGTCTGCAAACCTTAGAAGTTAAAGAGCCAAAATAACCATTAAAGGAGTTTGGAAAAATTCATAAGAGCCATAGCTCTAATTTAATAAAGAAATTATTAATGTAATTTATTAAATAACCAATCCACCATCATGCACATTGTTCTGTAAATAAATCACATGTAAATAGTAAGCAATTTAATTAATGAGAACAATACGCTCACAGTTTTATCATGCAACATGTGTAACTTTTTTTAATTTAGAACATGCATTTCTCATCGGTTGTTTGGTTTCATGTTGGGAAACGTTTGTTCACACTGGTGAGGCCTGGTCTTTAGAGCTCACCGAAGTTCCTACTACAGTATTGCTAGTACTAATATTGTCGGTAAGGATGTATGAAAAAAAAAATACATCAAGAAAGAGCCGCACTAATATCCTCAAAGAGCCGCATGAGGCTCCGGAGCCGCAGTTTCCCGACCCCTGGCATACATAGGTAGTACAGCGAGCAATAATTCTTATATGCCTCCTCTCAGTCTCATACCATTTCCACTTCCTTGCGGCAGTACATCTAGATGAACTTAACTTTTAATTGAAATAGCGTTTCCAGCATGGGCTGTAATTTTTAGAGTATAAATTTCTCGTTACGATGTAATTGTTTGTGTCAATAGTTACTGATTAGGTGTCCGTTATGAAGTTTTGTAAACATGCTTTTAATGTATAAGTGAACATAAGCTACGTAGACAACTGAAGATGGTAAATTATTTGGATTTAGGTTTGTAGAGAAGAACTAATACCATGCGTAGACAGATGCAAACGATCATCTTGAATGACTGAAGGTTTCCGCGGTGTATCAAATCTACAAAATATTTTTTGACTGCCCAACGAGGGAGCGCATAAGTTTGATGCGCCGTTTATGTAGAAATCGCTCTGCAACTTCATCTCCTGACGAAGTTCCTGGAGTGTCTGCCCTTTCGCTGTAGAAGGAAAGTGAACTAATTCGACCGTGGCCTCTTAAAGGCACCATCTTGGCATTTGCGTGGTGCGATTTCGGAAAACCGAAATCTGGATGGCCGGACCATAGAGGAAAGAAATATATGGAGAGGAAACACCGCTTATTCTTTATTTTCGATTTTTGTCGTCGTGTTACATAAGAATGCATCATCAAATTTGACGTTTTGCGAAATTTTTCTTCTGCATTTCAAGTCTCTTTTGAGACAATATATCTCGAGAACTAAGCAAGATATCGAAAAATATCATTCTTTATTTTTTATTTGTCTCGTCTTTTTAAATAAGAATCCATCATTAAATTTGACTTTGACCAATTGTTTCTTCTGAATTTCAACCGAAAACATCTCACACTTGATACAGAATATCTCGAAAACTAAGCAGGATTTCAAAAAAAAAAAATTATTCTTAATTTTTTTTATTTGTCTCATGGAGTTACATAATAATCCACCATCAGATTGCGGCGTCACGTTTATCCTAGAGTCCCTTTGAGGCTTTTGCTCATATTCCCCGTGTCTGTATGGATAGGTAATATGGCGGCCACGCCTCCCCACTCCTCTTCCCCCGGCGTCACTTCAATGCGTGCTGAAGGTCCCTCGTCTCCATATATTTCTTTCCTCCATGGGCCGGACGGGGATTCGAATGTCTTCCCGAATATCAGGCCAGAGCATTACGGCTCATCCACCTGGACCCGTTGAATGCTCTCTCATTCCTAAAGTCGTAATTAAAAAAATATGTATTCGTGAAAAAGAATAAGAAGATAAACACCTGCAAACTGAATTGGCTCAAGGACTATGCAAAACTATTTTCGTTGCGTAATAATTGATCTCCGGGTGATCATTGTAGCACGTAGGCGGAAAGCAGCCAAGAGTTTTTTTTTTAATTTGCATGAAATCGGATATAAAAACGTAGCTGCAGATCAGGCAATTCATTTAAACACAATTTCAAAATTAGTGTTGACAGAATGCCACCCGTTAGCTTTATGTCTTGACAATAAGAATGTTAAGAGTCCAGATAAAGTGGTTATCGATCTCCTGAACTAAATTTAGTTATGATGGAGCGCTCCGGAGATATTTTCCCTACATACTCATTTTCTCGTTTCGTATTAATTTTTATCTTAAATTCTTGGTAATTTATTTCAATTCCTGCGGCTCTTACAAAATAAAATTTTCCCACTTCCTTATGCCTGAAATCGTAATTCTACCATCAAATTTTTCCAATATACGCCTAGTACACTCCAAGCAGTCTCTGAATGACCACAAATAGTTTACCGCTTAGCGTTCGGTTCGAATCCCCGTCCGGGCATCCAGATTTGGGTTTTCCATGGTTTCCCCAAATCACTCCAGGCAAATGCCGGGATGCTTCCTTCAAAAGGCCATGGCCGAATTCCTTCCCATTCCTTGCCCCCCATCCTTTCCCGTCTCTAAAGACCTCGATGTTAAAAAGAGACGTAAAGCAGTTAAAAAAACCCAAATAGATTAAATTTGAAAAGTTTGGCAATTAACCTTGACTTTGAGTAACATGCGTGAGGCGGAAAGCATTTTATCTTATCTAAGGTATCACAAAAGGAGTGAGCATGTTCGTTGCCTTTTTCAGCAATGGAAAGTTGAAGACTGTCTGATGTAGTTAAGTGGCTTAGAAACTGGTACATCTTTTTTTAAGAATATAGCTAACCTGCGATGTCACGAAAACCTCTCCCCCCCCCCCCTTTGCAAGAAAAAAGAAAAATGGGGGAAAATACTGTAAACCATCGCCATGTTTACTCGCATCTGAATGAACAATTTCGTTACGCCTATGGAGCGTACGTAATAAGTGTTCTCATTTTTCGTTGGAGAAACAATATTAAAACGTTAAAGCGAAACCTCCTATTGCCCGACATCAAAGTTTATTTCTACCAACGATGCTGCATCGCATAAACATTTTTTTAAGATACGCATCAGTAATTACAAACTGCATTCTGATTTTGTGTAGTTCATTCTGCTATAGAACATTTCGTTCTAATGAATGAATAGCGCATCTTTGTATAAGGTCGAAAACTTACATGGACTTTTAGTGGGCAGTAGGTAGGTGTTTTGTGGCGGCTGTGTTTTGATTGCTGGGACCGCTGTTTGGTAATAAATCTCCCAGTTTTCTACAGTTTCCCGAAATCATTTTAGACGAACGCCGGGGTGGTTCCTTCAAAAGGCCATGGCCGAAGTCCTTCCCGTTACTAGCCTCCAGTCTTTTTCTAGTGACGTCGTCGCGGTGTAAAGACAAAAAATAAATCAGACAGCCGCATTAATAAGGATAGACACACAGATGGAGGATTGTAATCGTAGAAGCTTTTACTATATAATTTGGGTTGATATTGAAAGCAGCAACTAGTCACAATTTGTTATTATTGTTTATTTAACCACTACCAGTTTCGAGCAAAATGCTCATCATCAGATGGTTTGCATTTTTAATGTATTTAAGTAAGCAGATGCAAAATGCGAGTGTGCGTCCTATAACAACAGAAAAGTAGCATTTGTTGAATGAGAGTAATTTAATTTTGGGTTGTTGAAGGTTAATATCAGTTACATTACTTACGTTAGATATCTGAATAGTTTTGAAAACGAGCTCTTGTTAGTGGCGAAAGGATGCATTTCGTGGAGGCTCATTATTAAACAAACACACGGCAATAACACTGATGATAACATTACTATTATGAGACTCTATTAATAATGAGCCTCCACGAAACGTATCCTTTCGCCACTAACAAGAGCTCGTTTTCAAAACTATTCAGATATCTAACGTAAGTAATGTAATTGACATTAACCTTCAACAACCCAAAATTAAATTACTCTCATTCAACAAATGCTACTTTTCTGTTGTTGTAGGACGCACGCTCGCATTTTGCATCTGCTTACTTAAATACATTAAAAATGCAAACCATCTGATGATGAGCATTTTGCTCGAAGCTGGTAGTGGTTAAATAAACATAATAATAACAAGTTGTGACTGGTTGCTGCTTTGAATATCAACCCAAATTTGATATCACTGTAGCTGATTTCCACCAATCCGCCATGGAGAAAATATTATTACTTTTACTATATGTTCTTTAACTTTACGATTGGATAGATGGGTAAAACTTTGTTACACTCATCCGCTTCATTTTTTAAAAGTAGACGTTGTAACTAAATAAAAATTTCGGTTCATGTTAATGAGATTAGTCTCTAACAAAATAAACCTCAAATGGCATTAAGAATTTCACAGAATTGTGAAAAGGGGATAGAAATGTCTTTCCTGTAATACCTGAATACACATTTAGGAGAAATAAAGTACGGGCATATTGTCATCTTAAGCTCATTATGAAAACGTGAATTATTCTGTCTCTCCAAAACCTCACCAAAAAAATCCTTATTTGTAACTTCAGGTTTCGAAAATATTTAATTAAATAGAGCACGCGATACTGCAAGCTAGAAAACGAAATCGCGACAGTCGTTTTCAGAATCGCGTTCGTCATGAGTTGCAGCGAATGCCGGGATGGTTCCTTCAGTAGGACACTGCCGAATTCCTTACCGTTCCTTGCCTCCCGTCTCTAATTAACCCAGCATCGACGATGCGTTAAACCGGAAGCAAAAAAGGCCTTGCCGTTAAAAGAAATTTAACTCCATGAAACATCATTATGCAAAATTCTGTCTTAAATTGAAACATATGATCAGTACATATGAAAGATATTGTTAAAATGTAAAACTCAGATTATAAAGATAAAAATGTTGATTACTAAATAAAAATAAGAAAGAACTAGTGCCACCTCTTAGCGCAGATGCCGTTTATCTGTGCTGACCTGCTTTCGCTTCCCTTATTTATTAAGATAGGCACGCACAATGTCATCCTGTTTTGAGTCGCGCAAATGATTGCTTATGTATCAAATTTAATGTATAATCTTCTCTCGGTTTCTTACAAAATAATAACCATATTGTTCTTCAGATATTTGTAGG
>JARYHS010014994.1:0-16692 GCA_031002005.1 Vandiemenella viatica
GACATTTTGTGGTGAGCCTGATGTAAGAAGGTGTGCAGTGAAGGCAGGTAGCTTATGAAGATGTTTTTGTTCAAATTTCTATTGCAACCACCCGTAATCGGTAAGAATTTGCTGAAGTTGTTGAATCAAGGTGGGGTATGATAGGTATAGTGTTTCCAACACATTCTAGATACTTGTGCCCCCCTGGTCTCAACCTCTGTTAAGACCTCAACTGTAAACCTGTCACCTAAATTAAATACACAATTTTTAATATATATATATACACACAAATCAAAATGTTGTAGTCTTTAGAAAATTTATTCATTTTATTTTACTTTGACTGGTCATTACATTGATTATTTCTTGCAAATATTGCTTGTCAACTTCCCACACTTCCTCACTGCAATACCTAGCCCTCCCAAGTGGTTCATACAGTTTGTCTCATTTAGAAGGTAGATCTGGATAGGCTCACATCTTTCCCCTTACCATATGCCATCTTCTACAGCCTTCATCTGTGGTAACTGACAGTTTATTTTGATTAACCTTCCTTGTTTTCATTGGCTAATAGAAGTTTAATTGTCACCATATACCAATTTACCAATATATCGTAGTTTGTTAGTCAATTATTTAATTGTTAACTGACACAGTGACCAAAGGTAAAAATCATAAATCTTCTGTTTCGATCTGAAATCATGTTTTGTTTGACTCTGTACTTTCTGGAAGCTATGCCTACCTCTCCACCAGATGATCCACCAGGTGTTCTGTTGAGATTGTATGGATTGTTGGTTTTTCCGGTGACCAAGTTATTAGTTTCCCAGCTGAGACAAAGCTCTGGTGTGGTTGTGACAGCTAACGGTATGGCTCCTGCTTTTTTCATGAGAGCAACAGTTACTCCATCCTGGTCTGCCTTAATACCCTTCCTTGGAAGGGAACCAACACACTTGCTCAAGCCTGAAACACAACAACATTTTTATAGTTTACAACAAAGAAATAATAATAAAAAAATTATGCTTTCTTTTTAATCAAATTCATAAAATCGGTAGTTTCCAATTTATATTTGTGTATTTTCTTAAAAAAATATATATACACCAACAATGCAAAGGTTCTATTGAATTTTGATGGTTGATTTATAGGACAATTGTACCCATTTCAATTTCATCAAATTTGATAAAAAATTTTTTTTAAGTATATTATGAATCTACCGAAAATAATGTATACGTACACGTGATTAATGCAAAACTCAGTTATCAGTTTCTGCGATTCCTCGTTTTTTTTGTGACTGAGAAAAGATACTCTTGAATCATTTTCATTTAAATATCAGTACTTGTCCAGTGCCAATGCTAATACTATATAAATTCAATAAAAAAAGCTATGTATGTATATTAATTACATTGATCAATTGGGAAAATTATATTTTTGAATGAAAGAAGATACCTACTATAAAACTTATCACATTTAAATTTTTTCACCATTGGTTCTGTTCATTTTTATCAAATTGAAAAATACCAAAAGACTAAATAACTATAATGTGTATACACCAATTACCCCAAAACGATTTTTAGTTGAAAGAGGATAGTCACATAATGTTTCCATTAAAATAATTATATAAAATACAGTAAGTAATTTAAATTTAAAATGTTTTCATTATAAATAGAAATGTACAATTTAGGAAAGTAAAATCTGAAGTTCAGAATATTATGAGGAAGCTAGGTAGATTTAAAAAATGTAAAGGAGTTGGAAGTGGATGAATTAAAGATAAGTGAATACAAGACTTTTCTGTATCTAGAAAAGGTATTTTACCCGAGTTTGGAAACTTGCTGCATATTATTAAACTTGAAATCATAAGCTAAATGTTTATATTGACATTTAAACAATGCTGAATGGTTTTCTAGATAGAGCTGCTGTAAAGTTTTGAAAGTGTTAACACCACCTTCATCTTAGTATCAACATTGAGGGTTAAGTGCCACCATTTTTAATTTAATTTAATTGCAATGAAGCACATGCTCCAGTGGCAATTTCCCTACACACCCAACTTCCCCCTATCCTGCACCCACCTACATTTGCCCTCTACAAATTTTAACTTTAAATCTTAACGTTTTCGGTAAGTTATTCATCATTCCAATCCCTTACAACCTTACCTAAAAAAGAAAATCTTCTGTCTTCTCTATATGTGTCATTCATATTCCCTTTTTTGCTTGCTAAATGATTCTTAACCTAGTCCAGGTGGTCTTTTTCTTTGTATGTACACTCATATGCAGACATTGATCTGATGATTTCAAATGACCAAACCATTTCAAACCTGCATTGCTTAGTCTTTGCCAGGTGGAAAAAAGCAATAAATTTAAGATTGGTTCAATAATGACTTGCATTGATTCCCTTCCGCTCCCTTGCCAAAAGAAATTCATTCTTCATAGTTGATGTCTGTTAAACAGAGAAAGAAAGAAAGAAAGAAAGAAAGAAAGGAAGGAAGGAAGGAATGAATGAATCATTCAATCAATCAAATATATATATATATACCGGAATTATTTGTTGTATAAAAACTCGGAATCTACGGAGCAGATTTCGATGGGTTTTTCACCGTTTTAAAGCTTAGAATCTTAATTCACTTGTCTGGCATGTCTTATGTTTCAACGTTAAATAATGTAGGAGCATTAAATGAAATTCTGAACATATGGTGAGAAATTCCACAGGAGGGATCACTAGATGCTGCATACTCCATGGAGGAAGGAAATATATGGAGGAGAAGTGACGTTAGTTGGTGAAACAGGCTCGCGCATGCGCAGTGGCGGCAGCGGCGATATTGCGCTTCCAAACAATTGCGATGTTCACATTGTGTTAGATGTAGTGATTATTCCATTTTGTAATGTGTATAAGTGTTTTATAATGCCATCTTGTGTTGCGTACAGTTGCACAAATAGGCCAGACAGGAAAGAAACTGGAATATCATTTCATAAGTAAGTTGAATTCTAATTATCGTTATTGAAGTGAGCTGTAGAAGTTGCAAACTTCGCTGCCTTTCTATAAATATTTAGTCATAGCTCTCAATGGGATGACTTTGTTCTCAAATTTTTGTTGGTGTAGTGTAGAAAATCAGCATACCTTGCTATTTTGCACAAAATAGACTAGCATTACTTTTTAACGAGTGTTGAAAATGAGATTTAAGGGGGTGTGTTTTACATCGCGATTCAGTGAATTTAGTATTGCGCTTTCTTTCGTCACGTTGCAGTTTATACTGTATGATGAAATGAAATGTGTTAAATTATGCTATGCAATCTAGGAATCTTGATGAAGCAAACGATGTTGTTACTGCAAATACAGTTTGCGATTCAAATACGCGTGTGTGGGTATGTCTACATAGTTTGATTCTGTAGCGACAATTTAATGGAGATTATGGTTAGGTCTAAATGCAGTCTGTACCAGAATGGTTTTGTTGTTCCATGAGGGACAAAGAATTTATCTATTACTGTTAGTAATTTCATGAGAAACAAGTTAGTGACAAAACGTATATCGCGATGGAAACTACTTCCAGCCATTTCCAATTAAGCTTACGATATATGTTAACAAGCTAACTATTTTTATTCTGGTCTAGGCCGCATTTCAACCTAACCATAAGTGGTAGTAAAAAAAACTGAAATATCCATTCTGCATGTAATTCATTGTAGCTATGGCAGAATTAATTTTTGGTCCAGGCCGCATATCAACCCAATCCCAGTATATCCTGAAAACTAAGCAAGATATAGAAAAATTTTATTCTTTATTTTCGATTTGTCTCGATCATTAAATTTGACTTTTGCGAAATTTTTCTTCTCCATTTCAACTCAAGACACCTCACTTTTGATACAGTGTATCTCTAGAACTAGGTGAGATATCGAAAATTTTTATTCTTTATTTTTCATTTGTCTCGTCTTTTTAAATAAGAATCCATCATCAAATTTGACTCTGACCAATTTTTTCTTCTAAATTTCAACCAAAACCATTTCACATTTGGGACAGAATATCTCGAAAACTAAGCAGGATATCAAAAAATGTTATTCTTTATTTGTCATATCGAGTTACATAATAATCCATCACCAGATTGCGGCGTCACGTTTATCCTAGAGTCCCCTTGAGGTTTTTGTACATATTCCCCGTGTCTGTATGGAAGCGGCCATGCCCCCTCCACTCCGGCCATGCCCCCCCCCCCCCACTCCTCCTCCGCCCTGCTTCACTTCAATGCGTGGTGAAGGTCTCTTACGCAGTCTCCACATATTTCCTTCCTCCATGGCATACTCCGGACCATGGAGGAAGGAATTATATGGAGGAGAAGTGACGTTAAATCGGTGAAGCAAGCACTAAACTCTCCCGCATGGTGGCAGCACCGGCAGCGACCATATGGCGCTTCCCAACAATTAAGGTGTTCACATTGTGGTAGATGCAGTGATTATTTCATTTAGTATTGTGTATAAGTGTTTAAAAATGCCAGCTTGTGTTGCGTACGGTTACACAAATAGGCCAGACAGGAAAGAACCTGGAATATCATTTCATAAGTAAGTTGAATTGTAATTATCGTTGTTGAAGTGAGCGGTAGACACCGCAAACTTTGCAGCACGTCTATAAATATTTAGTCATAGCTCTCAATGGGATGACTTTGTTCTCAAATGTTTCTTGGTGTAGTGTAGAAAATCAGCAAACTTGCTATTTTGCACATAATAGACTAGCATTATTTTTTAACGAGTGTTTAAAATGAGATTTAAAGGGGCGTGTTTTACTTCGCGATTCAGTGAATTTACTATTACGATTTCTTTCGTCACGTTGCTGATTATACTGACAATGGATGATGAAATTAACTGTTATGTGAGAAGCTGTGAGTTTTATTAATTTTTTAAATAGCTATTTCAGGCCATTGACTTAGGTTATTTTTAAAGCTTCATATAAGACTTGTTTCTGTTTGTAAATACGTCTATACCTATTTTTACCGATTTTGAAATCTTTCTCATCTATTTTGTCGAAACAGGTTCATGCAGAAATAAAAATGGGCTTCATAAATAAAGAAGTTATTGGCCTTTGAACAAAATCAATTTGGGGAATGTGTTTCTAATTTAGTCTCTTTTTTTTTTTTGTACAACATTCTCCCCCCCCCCCCCCGTATCTAAATCTAACTGAGAGATAATTTTTTTACAATTGTCCTAATAAGTAGGGCTGTGAAATTAGACAACACATCTTGATCAAGAGAATGTTCATTAAGGTGACTGAATAAACATGTTATTTCTGGTACCAGCCTTCAAAATGTCTGGGTTGCTCATCCCTAGAGTGGGTCCTCTTACTTTTTTTCTGGTCTAGGACACATTTCAGACTAACCACAAGTGGTAGTAATAAAACTGAAATATCCATTCTGCATGTCAACCATGTAATCATTGTGGCTTTGACAGAATTAATTTTTGGTCCAGCCTGCATCCAAACCTAAACCCCTCAATTTGGATGTTGTATATCCCCCAAACTAAGCAAGATATCGAAAACATTTATTCCTTATTATCGAGTTTTTTTTCGTCGTGTTACATAAGAATCCATCATTAAATTTGACTTTTGCGATATTTTTCTTCTGCATTTCAACTCAAGACACCTCACTTTGAGACAGTATATCTCGAGAACTAGGTGAAATATCGAAAAATTTTACTCTTTATTTTTTATTTGTCTCGTCTTTTTAAATAAAAATTCATCATAAAATTTGACTTTGAATAATTTTTTCTTCTGAATTTCAACCAAAACCATTTCACATTTGAGACAGAATATCTCGAAAACTAAGCAGGATATCAAAAAATTTTATTCTTCATTTTTTATTTGTCTCATCGAGTTACATAATAATCCATCACCAGATTGCGGCGTCACGTTTATCCTAGAGTCCCCTTGAGGTGTTTGTACATATTCCCCGTGTTTGTTGGGAAGCGGTCAAGCCCCCACCACTCCGGCCATGCCCCCCCCCCCCCCACTCCTCCGCCGGCCTGCTTCACTCCCATGCGTGGTAAAGGTCTCTTGCGTCGTCTCCATATTATTCCTTCCTCCATGCTTGAAACCAGTAAGCAAGGAATAAATAATAGCCAAGAAAGTGGCAAAAGATGGGTTTTATGAAGAATGTTTTTGGTGTTTGGGATCACTGATGAGTGCATCTAGAAATTTCTGTGGCTACGATAGAAGACTGATGCTAAGGGATGCAGAAATAGTTACTGAGGATTTGAAAATGGCGGATATTTTAAGTAACTGTTTTAGCAAGAACCTTGCGGACTATGATTTAGAAAATCAATTAGAAATTAGCAGACTAATAAAACTGAAATTCATTCTGAGTATATCATGAAAGAACTAAGCCATAAAAGCTTATCAAAGGGCTGGGATAGAAAATATTACTGCCACTATCTTAAAGATAGCAGTAAGTAACATCTTCAAATCTAAGTTGAGTCTGGAAGCTTACAGATAACACAGAATTGGAAAAGTGCGATAGTAGTACCGATACAAAAAGGAGGGGTGATAAATAGGGTTCAAAATTACAGGCCAATCAGTTTTACATCAGTGGTAGGTAAATTAATTCGAAGATAGATATGCAACCACATCAAAAAAGTCTGTAAGGAACGTAAATGGTTCTCAAGCCGACAACATGTCTTTAGACAAAGGATATTCATGCGAATCTCTCTTAGCATACTGAATGCATGATACTTCGGATGAAATGGACAAGGGAGCCAAATTGAGAGTGTAGCAGTAGAGCTTTCAAAAAGTTTAAGGTAGGAAATGTACTATCAAAAGAAGTGAAAGTGTAAATAGATGTGCATTAGGGTACCGTATTGAACCATTGTTATTAGTTATTCTAATGAATGATTGTTTTCATTGTTTACCATCAGAAATTAGGTTGTTTGCAGATGACGTCAGTCGTCACATTTGTATAATAGAATCAAAACGGAAGAAGACTGTAAACAGCAGAAGGTGCTTTGGCCAGGATATCTATCTGGGTAGGTCAACATGGGATGAAGGTAAATGTGAAGAAGAGTTAGCTTATTAGGTACACAGATAAATACCAAGGCTTGATTATGATTATAAGGTGAGGAATAAATTCTCATTAAAAATATGAAATGGAAATACCTTGGCATAACAGTTTATAACAATCTCAAGTGATCAGGACACATTGGACAGGTAGTTAAAGTAGGAAAAAGGTTTAAAAATTATGCACTTGAAGAAAGTGATGAGGGGATTTACCTGAGAAGTAAGGGAATTGGGTTACAAAACTTTGGTCAAACCATTGCTCGAATATGGTGGTATAGAATAGTAGGTGAGGATGGGGCACAATGGAACACAAAAGTTGTTTTGCCCACAGCTCCCAACATGAATTTATTTTTTCAACATTTTTAATTTTTTCCTGTTACCTAAGGATATCAGCTATAAACGAAATGCATCAACTATTATTATAAAAACCATATGTGACCATTAGCGCCATTTTCAAAAAATGAATTTTGTTTCATTGTACCCCATGCCTGGGGTACAATGAAACAGGGTAAGGGGGTACCTTGAAACAGCTAAAAAAAACTGCATAGATTCACAAAAAGCTTAATTTTTTGAATTAATTTAAAAAAAAAACCCAGAGGTATCTGGAACATAAAACGAGTTCAGGTAATTTTATTAAATCACAAACAAGAAATCCTTTTAAGTTTAGCCAATGTTCAAATTGCCAAAATCAACCCCGAATGAGATGAAACTTTGTCTTTTAGTGTTGTGAGACACAGAAGGTTTTTCCAACAGTAGCTTTATGTCTTTTTCATTAACCGCGGCTATGTCATCAACAAGAGGCTCAATAAAGGTGTTGCATTTTCGGTACCTTAGGAATTTGACCATGTGGTCCCCTTGATCTTTCATCTTGGTGATTCGACCAATGTAGAATTTTGAATGGTTTCTAATCTTGAATTCGATCCTAATACAGGAAGACGGTTCAATTGTGCAGAACGGTCAGGCTCAACAGAATAAAACTCCTCATCTGCCCATGTCATCGTCGTCTTCTTCTTCGTCGTCTTCTGATGAATGAACAGGAGCTTGTTCACCAGATATTTTTTCTTCTTTGGTTTTGGTTGATTTACACACAAATTCCTTTTGGCTGACTCCATTCTGGAAATAGGAATTGGCTTCTTCTTCTCTGCAATGCCTGTCATTTCTGGACTACTCGTAGCAATCATACTCTTGCCATTCTTCCTGTGCTTTAGATCAGTTTTTCGTTCACCCGCTTTTTGATAGCCACGAAAATCTTCAGGAGGTAAGAAAGCATGCAGGACTCTGATGACTGACTGGTCTGAAGCTGCTCCTTCGTCTACTTGAGGGAGGGAAACGTTGAGCGAATCACTTGGCACAGCATAACCATGGGGCACAATGGAACACTCATGGGGCTCCATGAAACGTTTCATTGTGCCCCGAACTCCTCTGTTTCAAGGAACCCCAAACATACCATTTCAGTTTTCCCTACTCTCTATCATGAATGTGTAGCAGTAGAAATGCGAAAGTCGGGCAATAGCTTAAGGGATACATGTACAACGAAATGCCATAAGAGCCGATTGAATACAAAAATCACTCTTACCTGAAGACGAAAATCCATTGAAGGAAATACTTTACTTTCAGCTAAAAAAAAAAAAACCTAGCTTTGTCAAGTCTGGCACGCAACTGGATAGGAGGGAGCAATTAGCTGGCATTGATGGGAGTGGCCCGCAGTGTTTTATGCTGAAATCCCGTTGTACTATGACTCTTTCGCGAGTCCGTTATTCACGCCGTTTGACTGTGCCCCGTGTTCCATTGTGCCCCACCCTCCCCTACATACTTTTTCTGTATCAAATACAGGAGTTGGAGTGGATGGAGAGATCGGCTGTTAGATTTGTCTCTGGAAATCACCGGAGAACACAATCAGTAACTGATATGATAAAGGAAGATGAGATGAGAGTGAGTCATGGGAGTATAAAAGACGTATAGGAGAGGTGCATGGAAATGAACAGATGAGCATGACCAGAAACTGACACTCGATTTCATGGATAAGTGTGTAGGAAGATATACTCTGTTTCAAGTTCGCGACACAGTGAAAGTATTATTCCGCCTATGTTTGCAGTTCATACTGATGGTGTATGATGCAATTAATTGTGATTATTTTCGCTACATGACATAAGAATGTAGCCAACGTTGTTATTACCGGAAATGTAGTTAGTGATGATTTGTATGTGTTGCATATCTGCATTGTCTGGTTTTGCAGTGGAAGTATTAATTGAGATTATTGTTAGGTTGAAATTCAGCCTGTAACAGAATGTTCTTGTCATAGCATAAAGCACTAAGTATTAATTAGTAACTTCGTGATCGCCATGTTAATAACATGACGTGTATCGCGATGTAAACTAATTCCGATTTTCTTTCGTATGTAAGGAGCCCAGGGATTGGCATAAATTACCAAGACAAATCCTCTTAAAGAAAATGCGTCGTCTGGAGACTGCGCGCTCCTCGAAAGCTATTTGCTAGACAACGGTCACGTGCAACCCGTCACTTGCGAAAATACAGCGACCATAAAGTTAAAATCGTACATTCTAAATTTACATGTTGCTTTTTGTTTATCTACGACACCTAGATGCAAAAATTCATATAAGGAGAAGGGTATTCGATGTTTACGCTATATTATTTGTATCAGGTACAAGAACTAGATTAAAGCATGAACTAAGAATTTTTTCGGCATAAGATAAGAAACAATGAAGTTTATTAAAAACTCAGAGAAAGTTAATACGAAAGGTATGTAATCGCGGAGTCTATTAAGTCAAACAAATAACAGTTTCCCGTTTTCCAAATTATACTCTCCATCACTTAAAGTAAAATACATTTATTTTAAAAAAATACTAGCCAAATACTCTGATAATCTAACTAGAGTAAGGTACTCATATCACGAAAACTATCACTAAAAAAGATTCTTATTCGTTTTTCCTTAAAAACCTTTCCAGAATAGACTCCTACTACCATCGTAGATGATACCCGTAGTTTTTGGTAAACGTGTTAGCTATTAAATGAGCTTTAAGTTTGCCTTTTTATGTAGATTTAAATCATCAAGAATATGACTATGTATAAAACTCAATTTATTAATCGCAATTCAACAATGATATTCTTGCCACAAAATAACAGCGACCAGAGATATTAGAAGTTAGAGATTTTATGCACAGTTTAATACACACGCAACTGCTATGAAATTAATTGCCATAATCCAGTCATAAAGTTTAGTTTTCGTAGCATTTTATTCTTAAAAAATGAGGGAAAAACATTTCTGCTGAAAAAACTTGGAACCACGAGTACTTTTCGTTGCCAATGAAAGTAAAATTTAAGAAACTTTAATTTCTCTTGATCTGTGCTATAACCACAAATGCCATATCTCAGTCCGGCCTAGACTAAATTTCAATTTAATTAAAACTTTCGCTAATATTGCTGCTTGATCAAAGGTTATTTATTATGGTTTATTTGCTTTTTACATATTTTACTGGCCACTTTCGTTAATGGTCTTTGTTCACGTTCGCGGTACGTAAGTTATTAGGTTACTTAAAGTGTATATCAGGCAAAAAATGTTACCGTATCCGGTATTCTGACAATTCATTTCTTCGAAACTGTTTAATAATCTGGAATCTGTATTTTTTTCTCCGGCCGTTACAGAAACTATGACCAAAATTACATTATGAATGTTTTACCGGATTCGACAAGAAACAACCTGATGCTTTAGGGCAGTGATAAAAAAATAATTAAAACGCGAGGAGGGGATGCGTTGTTCATTTTCGTACTGCTAGTCTGAGTCAATGTGCATTTTATTTACCTGCCATTACTTGTTGTGGAAGAAGCAGCGAAAAAGCAAGGGGTAAACCGGAATTTTACTATGTGGAAAGGTACTGTTTATCACAGCTAATGATGTTGTTATCAGTATGCATGTGTCGGGTTATACTCTAGTAATTAATAAGTTGAAATTAGAAGAGGGCTAAAGTACGTGGAAAAAGGGTAGGGGAAAAATTGGTGTGTAGGGAAATTGCCACCGGATCAATAGCTTCACCGCAACTAAATTTAATTAATTAATTATTCAACAATGACACGCGGGAAAAACCATCCTGTTTTCCTACCTATGACTACCACTGCCCTGTTACACCTTCTGCGAAAGGAGCAAACAAACCTTCATATTTTCGCCCACATACACATGAAAAACTTATGCAGCAAGGCTTTGACTTAGGTTTTTCTTCAAATTAATTTTTAATTGCGATGGAGCATACGATCCGGTGGCAATTCTCTCAGTTATCTAACTACCCACATTTTAGTTTACTTTTTAATTACCTATTATAATTTTAGTGTTAAAATCCTCCCCATCAACTTTTGCTATTTGCAAATTTTAATCTCCCTCAGAGTTTTTAGTAAATTATTCATCACCTCACCTGGTAATTTGTTCTAATCCCTGACATCCTTGCCCACAAAAGAAAATTTTCCCACTTCCTTACGCAAGAAATCGATTGCCAGCTTGTTGTCATGGTCATCCTTCCATCCATTATTCCTAATTCTTTGACCACTATCCCTCCAAGCCCCATCACCAACATATGCCCCGTATTTTCCCGGCACTGTCTTCACCCTCCTCCTGTGCTCCAATGACTCCCAATCCATCTCTTTTATCATATCAGATACTGACTTACCTGCGATAAATTCCACAAGCAAGTTTAGCTTTTGCACACCCTCTGTTGCATTTCGTGTTACTATTACTATTACAATTACTCCGCGATTCACTAAAAGTGTTTGGCGGAGGGTGCATTGCACCTATCAGGAAAGGTACTGGTTTGGAAGGGATATACGGGATATGGCAGGTGGCGCCCATGGGCTATTGTGAGGAACCATCCCAGCATTCGCCTGGTGCGATCTAGGGAAACCATGGAAAACCCATCTCATTCCATTGATGCGAAACTTCCATGCAAACTTAATCTTTAGATGCTTGAGTGATTATATACTTTCATATCATTCATTGGTCTTTATTTTCGTTATATTACATTCAGAAGTATCCGAAGATTACAAAGGTTCTTGTTATACGGTAACTAGATGTCGTCAGCTCGAAAGTGCTTACACAACTCAATTGCTAGCCGGTTCTTGTTATGCTACCATCTCCTTAGCAACCAACTTCTTTTTTGTTTTTTCTTTATATTTTCTCTCTGTTATGTCTCACCTCCACTCCTACATTTGATATCCAAAATGTGGCCCCCAAACTACACCACCATATTCAACCAATGGTCTGACCAAAGTTTGGTAACCCAATTCCCTAACTTCTCTGATACATCCTCTCATCACCTCGCCTGTAAATGAAGAATATTGTTACCTTTTCCCACCACCTGCCCAATATGCAAAGCCCACTTGATTTTGATATCAAACGTTATGCCACGATATTAGCACTTCTAAACTTCAACAAGCAATTCTGATCCCACCCTATAATCATAATTAACCTTTAGTTTTTATCTGAGTATCTAATAAGCTGACTCTTCTTGGCATTTATCTTCATTCCATTCAGATATTCTATCCAGTCCACCCTGTAGCTATCACTGCCTTCTCGTGTTTTGATCCTATTATATACCATAATTTCCTCTACAAACAATCTAAATTCTGACCGTAAAACACCAACACAGTCATTCATTACAATAATGAATAGCAACGGTCCCAATACACTACCCTGTGGAGCTCCCACGTTTACTTCCACCTCTTCTGATAATGTATTTCCTCATCTAACTTATTGCTTTTTGGCTTTTAAGAATTCCTCTACCCAGGAAATAACATTTTCATCCAATCCAATAGATTTCAGTTTATTTATAACCATTTTATGACACACTCTGACAAATGCCTTAGAAAGATCTAGTGCTACACTATCAACCTAGTCTTCCTTGTGCAAATCATCTGAAATATCTTGAATGAGAATCCTTCTCTAAAGCCATGTTGTTGATCTGCAAACCAATTTCTTTTACCAAAGTTGCATATCAAACTCTCGATCATTTTGCCTATCACTTATGTCAATCTAATTGGCTGCTAATATGAAACTCTATTTTTCACCCCCTCCCATTATTAAAACAGCACTACTATCACTCATTTCCTGTCCTCTGATAAACAGCAACCCTCCAGACTCAATTTAACTAAAATTTCAAGGTACAATATTGTATCTCACAATCTTTAATACATCTGCAATAATATTGTCTTCACCAGCTCTTTTGCGTTTTTTTGCTTTCCGAGTTCCTTCACAATTTCCTGAGAATTTATTTCAAATTTTGTAGTTTCCTCATTTATACTTATAGGGTGACTCTCCTCTGATTCATTCCCTCATATCACAACATGAGAGTGTCTAGTGATCTCATTAAACCAGTAATTCAGTATCTCTGCCATTTTGAAATCCTCAGCGAATTCATTATTATCTAGAATTATCTGATTACCTTCTCTTCCCCTTCGTTTTCTAAAGTAACCAACAAAATTTCTAGATGCATTGTTCAGTGATCCTCCTGCACCAATAATATTAATCAAAAACCCATCCTTTGCTTCTCCCGTTGCTCTTATTAATTGCTTGTTATTTTAAGTATTCCCTATTACCTTCCTCTTTCTTAACTCTCTTGTGTTCCATCTCACTATCCACTTTAACCTTCTCACCTCTATATTGTAATATGTAGGTTCTGAACTACTCTTAATTTTCTGCTTTGTAATGAACACTTCCTCATTCTTTTTTATTATCTGCTTGAACTCTTCTCATTTCAACTCCATTGTACTTGTACCATCCTTCCATTTGCCGAACCTTTCCCTAAAATATCTCTTCAATTCTAAAATCTGTGCCTTTTTGTAACCATACCGCTTTCCCCCTTCTGTTTCGGCCACTGGTTTACTTAATCCTCTGATACCCTTCAGTACTGCATTATTATCACTTATTGCTTCAGTTACCTGACAGCCCAGAAAATTTTAACCAGTCTTTATTAGAAAGATATCCAACATGTATTGTCCCCTCGTGATCTGCTCTACCACTGTGTAAAATCTCCTTCCCTTACTGTGGTGTTTGTAAATCTCTGTTCCCTTGTGTTATTAATCTAATTTCTTATCCAGTTGACACATGGCAAATTTAAATCCCCATTAATAATGACAATTTCTGAAGTGTGAATATGAATTTAGTTTCTCTTCAAGAATCTCATTTTATCATTCATTCTTCTAGTACGGTAATCAACCAACACCTTGATTTTTTCTTTTTTATCAGCCCAAATCAACCCCTTGTAATTCATGGTCATGATCCATGAACATTAGAGAACTGTTGTAATCTTTGCTAGCCAGTATGAATATCCATCCACCAATTCCTCTATCTCTGCGGTACACTCAGTAACCATTATGGATAACCTCCTCCTCTAATACTCCTTCCATTAATCAAGACTCTACCCCTATAATTACTTGTGGTTTATGTATCTCTATTATTTTGTTCATTATACTTCTACAGTTCTTCAATAACACTCTTATTTTTGGCTTTGTGGTATTTTCAGCACTAACCTTTGTTTTTCCATTTATACCCTCGTCCAGTGTTTCCCAACGTGGGGCCCACGCCCCACAGGGGGGCAATTTGGTTTTTTTAGGTGGGCAATTTAGAAATTGACTTGATACGACTTTACCGCTTTCTTTTGGGTTTATTTAAATGCAATGCTAGATATAGATACAAAATATAGCAAAAAAGCAAATTCTTAAAACAGTGCTCTAAATAATTATTAGGTATAGTTTCGTTTGATGTTAGTAAAACATTTTTTTAATTAAAAATTAGGTATGGGGGGCAAAAAAAATATTAAGTGGGACATGACCCAAAAAAGGTTGGGAAACACTGCCGTCATCTGTTATTATTTTAAAGGCTTCATCTATTTATTTAGCATTTGCGTATTTCCCATAGTGTATTTACAGTCAATATCCCTTTGATCACTTATTTTTACCCCTCACCAGCAGACCCTAATCCAAAAAGGGCACAGCCCTGACCTCATCATAATTGGAAGTAGGCTCCCTTACACCTAACAATTCAGAATGTACCTCTTTCCCCATTCTATTTAGGTATAGGCCATGCCTAGTGAAACCCCACCTACCAAAAAAAAAAAAAAAAAACAGAACTGAACTAGTGGCAATTAGCACCCTTGTTTCCGCCTCACAGCATGGTTCAACTGTGGCAGAACATGGCTACTTAGAACCTGGATGAGTTCAATCCTGGTATGCTGTACCTCCTACTCATATCACTCTCTATACTATAACTTTCGTTGCTATCAGTACTATTGCCTACACCACCCATCATCACTGCTCTATTGTTCTTAGTGAAATCCCTACAAAGTAATTCTATATTACCTTCCTTAATGTTGCACTGGGTTTGAAAGGGCTTGGTCATTAGCCTGTGTCTAATTGATTCTGCAAAAGAGAGCCTACACCTATGCAATGGCTACTGCCTAACAACAGAACCATCTTCCTCCTATTTTTTTTCCACGCCTCTATTCCTACAGGCTCGCTGCACATTACCTACTCCTACATCTATCAGAAGCTCTTCCCAATCTGACCATGGTAACAGTTCAAATCTATTCCTCCCCACAATTTCTGGAATGTCTGGCTTCTTCATCCTATTAACCATATTTCCCCTGCGACCAGTTATCAGGGGAACTGCACCACTTTCGGAACCTGCCAGAAACTGGTACTAACCTGTTGAAATTTACATCAGTCGCCTCGTCAATATGTCCTCTTCACGTTTTGCGATCATACACTCCGGAAAAGTTGCCAGGAATTTAATTAAAAATGCCGAAATATGAAAGGCTGAGCAACTGCTAAATGCTTTCAGCACTACTAAAATAAGATAAAAATTATCGGTACAGGTATCATTTCAACCTAAACATTTTGGTTTTGTTATAGAAATCGTGGTTAGTTCCCGTTATCAGTTACCAACCATACTTCTCATACCTTCACTAAACCCACCATTTCCATTTTTTGCCTCCACAGGCAGAGCCTCCACAGACCGAGCCTCAATGACCCTGGTCCTTTCTCGCAATTTTCTGATTGTTTCGCCCTGCTCTGATAGTTTCCTATGCCTATAAAATAGCAGACAATACCAATCAGGACCTCATTTACTTCCCTTTTACCCACTGCCCAATATTCCCAGTGAAACTACTATTTCCTCCCACTGAAATCCAAACCATTCACCACAACTCTACGACAGATGCCACACATACCAGGGATGATTTTTTCCGAAAACAATATCTTCTGGTATCTTTTAAACAAACCTTATGAATTAAAATACAAAATCTATATATCTTGAATTGATAGTCTAATAAAAAGAAAAAAATATTCCCCGTGCTTAACTGACTTTTTTGATTGAAGCTTTACTGTAAGTAATAACTATGTAAAAATTATTTATAAGTTTATAAGATATATCTTATGTTTTTAAACTTCAAATTAACACTAAGACTGCATTTCAAAGGTCGTTAATATTTAGTGCTAATTTTGAATTATGACTAATCAGTTATTTATGGAAAAAATAATTTAAAAAATATTATGTAATTATTATTTTAATAAATAATAACACAATTATATTTCAAACAGAATACACCAATTTATTTTACACTAATATCAATAGCAAAATATAAAGTATCGATATTGTATAAAGCTAATGTAAACAACACCATTATACTTATGTATAATTATTTTTATCTG